>CAKAJE020001272.1:0-85013 GCA_916610135.2 Macropis europaea | reverse complement strand
TGTCTCTGATTGCCCTATCATAGAACTTTAATAGTGCATTTTATTCGCCATTTCATACGCTTTGAGATGCCGCTTAGCCCAATACGCTATCTGAAATAGGAGCGACGTAAATTGAACAAATGTGATAGAATTTCTCTGAATTCATATATTGACCAAAATATAAAATGATCTAATCGGGTCTCTCATTGCCCTATCATAGAAGTTTAATAGTGCATTTTACTCGCCATTCCACGCGTTTTAAGATGCCGCCTGGCCCAGTACGCTATCTGAAATAGGAGCGACGTAAATTGAACAAATGTGATAGAATTTTGCTGAATCCTTAAATTAACGGTAATATAAAATGATCTAATCGGGTCTCTGTTTGCCTTACCCTAGAAGTTTAATAGTACATTTTACTCTCCATTTCATGCGCATTGAGATGCCGCTTAGCCCAATACGCAATCTGAAATAGGAGCGACATAAATTGAACAAATGTGATAGAATTTCGCTGAATTCTTAAATTAACCATAATATAAAATGATCTAATCGGTTCTCTGTTTGCCTTATCCTAGAAGTTTAATAGTACATCTTACTCGTCATTTCATGCGCTTTGAGATGCCGCGTAGCCCAATACGCTATCTGAAATAGGAGCGACGTAAGTTGAACAAATGTGATAGAATTACGCTGAATTCTTATATTAACCGTAATATAAAATGATCTAAACGGGTCTCTGTTTGTCTTACCCTAGAAGTTTAATAGTGCATTGTACTCGCCATTTCATGCGCTTCGAGATGCCGCTTAGCCCAATAAGCTATCTGAAATAGGAGCGACGTAAATTGAACAAATGTGATAGAATTTTTCTGAATTCTTAAATAAACCATAATATGAAATGATCTAATCATGTCTCTGATTGCCCTATCATAGAACTTTAATAGTGCATTTTATTCGCCATTTCATACGCTTTGAGATGCCGCTTAGCCCAATACGCTATCTGAAATAGGAGCGACGTAAATTGAACAAATGTGATAGAATTACGCTGAATTCTTATATTATCCGTAATATAAAATGATCTAATCGGTTCTCTGATTGCCTTATCCTAGAAGTTTAATAGTACACCTTACTCGACATTCCATGCGCTTTGAGATGCCGCCTAGCCCAATACGCTATCTGAAATAGGAGAGACGTAAATTGAACAAATGTGATAGAATTTCCCTGAATTCTTATATTAACCTTAATGTAAAATGATCTAATCGGGTCTCTGTTCGCCCTACCCTACAAGTTTAATAGTGCATTTCACTCCTCATTTCATGCGCTTTGAGATGCCGCTTAGTCCAATAAGCTATCTGAAATAGGAGCGACGTAAATTGAACAAATGTGATAGAATTTCGCTGAATCCTTATATTAACCAAAATATAAAATGATCTAATCGGGTCTCTTATTGCCCTATCGTAGAAGTTTCATAGTGCATTTTACTCGCCATTCCACGCGCTTTAAGATGCCACCTAGTCGAGTACGCTATCTCAAGCAGGAGCGGCGTAAGTTGAACAAATGTGATAGAATTACGCTGAATTCTTATATTATCCGTTATATAAAATGATCTAATCGGTTCTCTGTTTGCCTTATCCTAGAAGTTTAATAGTACATTTTACTCGACATTTCATGCGCTTTGAGATGCCGCCTAGCCCAATACGCTATCTGAAATAGGAGAGACGTAAATTGAACAAATGTGATAGAATTTCGCTGAATCCTTATATTAACCAAAATATAAAATGATCTAATCGGGTCTCTCATTGCCCTATCATAGAAGTCGCATAGTGCATTTTACTCGCCATTCCACGCGCTTTAAGATGCCGCCTAGCCCAGTACGCTATCTGAAATAGGAGCGACGTAAATTGAACAAATCTGATAGAATTTCGCTGAATCCTTAAATTAACCATAATATAAAATGATCTAATCGGGTCTCTGTTTGCCATACCCTAGAAGTTTCATAGTGCATTTTACTCGCCATTTCATGCGCTTTGAGATGCCGCTTTGCCCATTACGCTATCTGAAATAGGAGCGACGTAAGTTGAACAAATGTGATAGAATTTCGCTGAATCCTTAAATTAACCATAATAGAAAATGATCTAATCGGGTCTCTGTTTGCCTTATCCTAGAAGTTTAATAGTACATTTTGCTCGCCATTTCATGCGCTTTGAGATGCCGCCTAGCACAGTACGCTATCTGAAATAGGAGCGACGTAAATTGAACAAATGTGATAGAATTTCCCTGAATTCTTATATTAACCTTAATGTAAAATGTTCTAATCGGGTCTCTGTTCGCCCTACACAAGACGTTTAATAGTGCATTTCACTCGTAATTTCATGCGCTTTCAGATGCCGCTTAGCCCAATACGCTATCTGAAATAGGAGCGACGTAAATTGAAAAAATGTGATAGAATTTCGTTGAATTCTTAAATTAACCATAATATAAAATGATCTAATCGGGTCTCTGTTTGCCATACCCTAGAAGTTTAATAGTGCATTTTGCTCGCCATTTCATGCGCTTTGAGATGCCGCTTAGCCCAATACGCTATCTCAAATAGGAGCGACGTAAATTGAACAGATGTGATAGAATTTCCCTGAATTTGTATATTAACCTTAATGTAAAATGTTCTAATCGGGTCTCTGTTCGCCCTACCCTAGACGTTTAATAGTGCATTTTACTCGTCATTTCATGCGCTTTGAGATGCCGCTTAGCCCAATACGCTATCTGAAATAGGAGCAACGTAAATTGAACAAATGTGATTGAATTTTGCTGAATTCTTTAATTAACCATAATGTAAAATGATCTAATCGGGTCTCTCTTCGTCCTGTCCTAGAAGTTTAATAGTGCATTTTATTCGCCATTTCATGCGCTTTGAGATGCCGCTTAGCACAATACGCTATCTGAAATAGGAGCGACGTAAATTGAACAAATGTGATAGAATTTCGCTGAATTCATATATTAACCAAAATATAAAATGATCTAATCGTGTCTCTGATTGCCCTATCATAGAAGTTTAATAGTGCATTTCACTCATCATTTCATGCGCTTTGAGATGCTGCTTACCCCAATACGCTATCTGAAATAGGAGCGATGTAAATTGAACAAATGTAATAGAATTTCGCTGAATTCTTTTATTAACCATAATGTAAAATGTTCTAATCGGGTCTCTGTTCGCCCTACCCTAGACGTTTAATAGTGCATTTTACTCCTCATTTCATGCGCTTTGAGATGCTGCTTAGCCCAATACGCTATCTGAAATAGGAGCGATGTAAATTGAACAAATGTGATAGAATTTCGCTGAATTCTTTTATTAACCATAATGTAAAATGATCTAATCGGGTCTCTGTTTGCCATACCCTAGAAGTTTAATAGTGCATTTTGCTCGCCATTTCATGCGCTTTGAGATGCCGCTTAGCCCAATACGCTATCTGAAATAGGAGCGACGTAAATTGAACAGATGTGATAGAATTTCCCTGAATTCGTATATTAACCTTAATGTAAAATGTTCTAATCGGGTCTCTGTTCGCCCTAGCCAACAAGTTTAATAGTGCATTTTATTCGCCATTTCATGCGCTTTGAGATGCCGCGTAGCCCGATACGCTATCTGAAATAGGAGCGACGTAAATTGAAAAAATGTGATAGAATTTCGTTGAATTCTTAAATTAACCATAATATAAAATGATCTAATCGGGTCTCTCTCTGCCATACCCTAGAAGTTTAATAGTGCATTTTGCTCGCCATTTAATGCGCTTTGAGATGCCGCTTAGCCCAATACGCTATCTGAAATAGGAGCGACGTGAATTGAACAAATGTGATAGAATTTCCCTTAAATCTTATATTAACCAAAATATAAAATGATCTAATCGGGTCTCTGATTGCCCTATCATAGAAGTTTAATAGTGCATTTTACTCGCCATTCCACGCGCTTTAAGATGCCGCCTAGCCCAGTACGCTATCTGAAATAGGAGCGACGTAAATTGAACAAATGTGATAGAATTTCGCTCAATTCTTATATTAGCCGTAATATAAAATGATCTAATCGGGTCTCTGTTCGCCCTAGCCTAGAAGTTTAATAGTGGATTTTACTCGCCATGCCACGCGCTTTAAGGTGCCGCCTAGCCCAGTACGCTATCTGAAATAGGAGCGACCTAAATTGAACAAATGTGATAGAATTTTGCTGAATTCTTAAATTAACCATAATATAGAATGATCTAATCGGGTCTCTGTTTGCCCTACCCTAGAAGTTTAATAGTGCATTTTACTCGCCATTTCATGCGCTTTGAGATGCCGCTTAGCCCAATACGCTATCTGAAATAGGAGCGACGTAAATTGAACAGATGTGATAGAATTTCCCTGAATTCGTATATTAACCTTAATGTAAAATGTTCTAATCGGGTCTCTGTTCGCCCTACCCTAGACGTTTAATAGTGCATTTTACTCCTCATTTCATGCGCTTTGAGATGCTGCTTAGCCCAATACGCTATCTGAAATAGGAGCGATGTAAATTGAACAAATGTGATAGAATTTCGCTGAATTCTTTTATTAACCATAATGTAAAATGATGTAATCGTGTCTCTGATTGCCCTATCATAGAACTTTAATACTGCATTTTATTGGACATTTCACACGCTTTAAGTTGCCGCCTAGCCCAGTACGCCATCTGAAATAGGAGCGACGTAAATTGAACAAATGTGATAGAATTTTGCTGAATTCTTAAATTAACCATAACATAAAATGAACTAATCGGGTCTCTGTTTGCCCTACCCTGGAAGATTAATAGTGCATTTTACTCGCCATTTCATGCGCTTTGACATGCCGCTTAGCCCAATACGCTATCTGAAATAGGAGCGACGTAAATTGAACAATTGTGATAGAATTTCGCTGAATTCTTATATTAACCAAAATATAAAATGATCTAATCGGGTCTCAGATTGCCCTATCATAGATGATTAATAGGGCATTTTACTCGCCACTCCACGCGCTTTAGGATGCCGCCTAGCCCAGTACGCTATCCGAAATAGGAGCGACGTAAATTGAACAAATGTGATAGAAATTTGCTGAATTCTTAAATTAACCATAATATAAAATGATCTAATCGGGTCTCTGTTTGCCCTACCCTAGAAGTTTAATAGTGCATTTTACTCGTCATTTCATGCGCTTTGAGATGCCGCTTAGCCCAATACGCTATCTGAAATAGGAGCAACGTAAATTGAACAAATGTGATTGAATTTTGCTGAATTCTTTTATTAACCATAATGTAAAATGATCTAATCGGGTCTCTGTTCGTCCTAGCCTAGAAGTTTAATAGTGCATTTTACTCGCCATTTCATGCGCTTTGAGACGCCGCTTAGCCCGATACGCTATCTGAAATAGGAGCGACGTAAATTGAACAGATGTGATAGAATTTCCCTGAATTCGTATATTAACCTTAATATAAAATGTTCTAATCGGGTCTCTGTTCGCCCTACCCTAGACGTTTAATAGTGCATTTTACTCCTCATTTCATGCGCTTTGAGATGCTGCTTAGCCCAATACGCTATCTGAAATAGGAGCGATGTAAATTGAACAAATGTGATAGAATTTCGCTGAATTTTTTTTATTAACTATAATGTAAAATGATCTAATCGTGTCTCTGATTGCCCTATCATAGAACTTTAATAGTGCATTTTATGCGCCATTTCATGCGCTTTGAAATGCCGCGTAGCCCGATACGCTATCTTAAATAGGAGCGACGTAAGTTGAACAAATGTGATAGAATTTCGCTGAATTCTTAAATTAACCATACCATAAAATGATCTAATCGGGTCTCTGCTTGCCCAATTCTAGAAGTTTAATAGTGCATTTTACTCGTCATTTCATGCGGTTTGAGATGCCGCTTTGCCCAATACGCTATCTGAAATAGGAGCGACGTAAATTGGACGAATGTGATAGAATTTCGCAGAATTCTTAACTTAACCATAATATAAAATGATCTAATCGGGTCTCTGTTTGCCCTACCGTAGAACTTTAATAGTGCATTTTACTCGTCATTTCATGCGCTTTGAGATGCCGCTTAACTCAATATGCTATCTGAAATAGGAGCGATATAAATTGAACAAATGTGACAGAATTTCGCTGAATTCTTTTATTAACCATAATGTAAAATGATCTAATCGGGTCTCTGTTCGCCCTAGCCTAGAACTTTAATAGTGCATTTTACTCGCCATTTCATGCGCTTTGAGATGCCGCTTAGCCCAATACGCTATCTGAAATAGGAGCGACGTAAATTGAACAAATGTGAGAGAATTTCGCTGAATTCTTAAATTAACCATACCATAAAATGATCTAATCGGGTCTCTGCTTGCCCTATTCTAGAAGTTTAATAGTGCATTTTACTCGTCATTTCATGCGGTTTGAGATGCCGCTTTGCCCAATACGCTATCTGAAATATGAGCGCCGTAAATTGATCGAATGTGATAGAATTTCGCTGAATTCTTATATTAACCTTAATGTAAAATGATCTAATCGTGTCTCTGTTCGCCCTACCCTAGAAGTTTAATAGTGCATTTCACTCGTCATTTCATGCGCTTTGAGATGCCGCCTAGCCCAATAAGCTATCTGAAATAGTAGCGACGTAAATTGAACAAATGTGATAGAATTTCGCTGAATTCTTATATTAACCAAAATATAAAATGATCTAACCGGGTCTCTGATTGCCCTATCATAGAAGTTTAATAGTGCATTTTACGCGCCATTCCACGCGCTTTAAGATGCGCCTAGCCCAGTATGCTGTCTGAAATAGGAACGACGTAAATTGAACAAATGTGATAGAATTTTGCTGAATTCTTATATTAACCGTAATATAAAATGATCTAATCGGGTCTCTGTTTGCCTTACCCTAGAAGTTTAATAGTGCATTGTACTCGCCATTTCATGGGCTTTGAGATGCCGCGTAGCCCAATACGCTGTCTGAAATTGGAGCGACGTAAGTTGAACAAATGTGATAGAATTTCGCTGAATTCTTTTATTAACCATAATTTAAAATGATGTAATCGGGTCTCTGTTCGCCCTAGCCCAGAAGTTTAGTAGTGCATTTTATTTGCCATTTCATGCGCTTTGAGATGCCGCGTAGCCCAATACGCTATCTGAAATAGGAGCGACGTAAATTGAACAAATGTGATAGAATTTCCCTGAAATCTTATATTAAACAAAATATAAAATGATATAATCGGGTCTCTGTTTGCCTTACCCTAGAAGTTTAATAGTGCATTGTACTCGCCATTTCATGCGCTTTGAGATGCCGCGTAGCCCAATACGCTGTCTGAAATAGGAGCGACGTAAGTTGAACAAATGTGATAGAATTTCGCTGTATTCTTTTATTAACCATAATTTAAAATGATGTAACCGGGTCTCTGTTCGCCCTAGCCTAGAAGTTTAGTAGTGCATTTTATTCGCCATTTCATGCGCTTTGAGATGCCGCGTAGCCCAATACGCTATCTGAAATAGGAGCGACGTAAATTGAACAAATGTGATAGAATTTCCCTGAAATCTTATATTGAACAAAATATAAAATGATCAAATTGGGTCTCTGATTGCCCTATCATAGAAGTTTAGTAGTGCATTTTACTCGCCATTCCACGCGCTTTAAGATGCCGCCTAGCCCAGTACGCTATCTGCAATAGGAGCGACGGAAGTTGAACAAATGTGATAGAATTACGCTGAATTCTTATATTAACCGAAATATCAAATGATCTATTCGGGTCTCTGTTTGCCTTATCCTAGAAGTTTAATAGTGCATTTTACTCGCCATTTCATGCGCTTTGAGATGCCGCTTAGCCCAATGCGATATCTGAAATAGGATCGACGTTATTTGAACAAATGTGAGAGAATTTCGCTGAATTCTTTTATTAACCATAAGGTAAAATGATCTAATCGTGTCTCTGATTGCCCTATCATAGAACTTTAATAGTGCATTTTATTCGCCATTTCATACGCTTTGAGATGCCGCTTAGCCCAATACGCTATCTGAAATAGGAGCGACGTAAATTGGACGAATGTCATAGAATTTCGCTGAATTCTTAAATTAACCATAATATAAAATGTTCTAATCGGGTCTCTGTTCGCCCTACCCTAGACGTTTAATAGTGCATTTTACTCCTCATTTCATGCGCTTTGAGATGCTGCTTAGCCCAATACGCTATCTGAAATAGGAGCGATGTAAATTGAACAAATGTGATAGAATTTCGCTGAATTCTTTTATTAACCATAATGTAAAATGATGTAATCGTGTCTCTGATTGCCCTATCATAGAACTTTAATACTGCATTTTATTGGACATTTCACACGCTTTAAGTTGCCGCCTAGCCCAGTACGCTATCTGAAATAGGAGCGACGTAAATTGAACAAATGTGATAGAATTTTGCTGAATTCTTAAATTAACCATAACATAAAATGAACTAATCGGGTCTCTGTTTGCCCTACCCTTGAAGATTAATAGTGCATTTTACTCGCCATTTCATGCGCTTTGACATGCCGCTTAGCCCAATACGCTATCTGAAATAGGAGCGACGTAAATTGAACAATTGTGATAGAATTTCGCTGAATTCTTATATTAACCAAAATATAAAATGATCTAATCGGGTCTCTGATTGCCCTATCATAGATGATTAATAGTGCATTTTACTCGCCACTCCACGCGCTTTAGGATGCCGCCTAGCCCAGTACGCTATCCGAAATAGGAGCGACGTAAATTGAACAAATGTGATAGAAATTTGCTGAATTCTTAAATTAACCATAATATAAAATGATCTAATCGGGTCTCTGTTTGCCCTACCCTAGAAGTTTAATAGTGCATTTTACTCGTCATTTCATGCGCTTTGAGATGCCGCTTAGCCCAATACGCTATCTGAAATAGGAGCAACGTAAATTGAACAAATGTGATTGAATTTTGCTGAATTCTTTTATTAACCATAATGTAAAATGATCTAATCGGGTCTCTGTTCGTCCTAGCCTAGAAGTTTAATAGTGCATTTTACTCGCCATTTCATGCGCTTTGAGACGCCGCTTAGCCCGATACGCTATCTGAAATAGGAGCGACGTAAATTGAACAGATGTGATAGAATTTCCCTGAATTCGTATATTAACCTTAATATAAAATGTTCTAATCGGGTCTCTGTTCGCCCTACCCTAGACGTTTAATAGTGCATTTTACTCCTCATTTCATGCGCTTTGAGATGCTGCTTAGCCCAATACGCTATCAGAAATAGGAGCGATGTAAATTGAACAAATGTGATAGAATTTCGCTGAATTTTTTTATTAACTATAATGTAAAATGATCTAATCGTGTCTCTGATTGCCCTATCATAGAACTTTAATAGTGCATTTTATGCGCCATTTCATGCGCTTTGAAATGCCGCGTAGCCCGATACGCTATCTTAAATAGGAGCGACGTAAGTTGAACAAATGTGATAGAATTTCGCTGAATTCTTAAATTAACCATACCATAAAATGATCTAATCGGGTCTCTGCTTGCCCAATTCTAGAAGTTTAATAGTGCATTTTACTCGTCATTTCATGCGGTTTGAGATGCCGCTTTGCCCAATACGCTATCTGAAATAGGAGCGACGTAAATTGGACGAATGTGATAGAATTTCGCAGAATTCTTAACTTAACCATAATATAAAATGATCTAATCGGGTCTCTGTTTGCCCTACCGTAGAACTTTAATAGTGCATTTTACTCGTCATTTCATGCGCTTTGAGATGCCGCTTAACTCAATATGCTATCTGAAATAGGAGCGATATAAATTGAACAAATGTGACAGAATTTCGCTGAATTCTTTTATTAACCATAATGTAAAATGATCTAATCGGGTCTCTGTTCGCCCTAGCCTAGAACTTTAATAGTGCATTTTACTCGCCATTTCATGCGCTTTGAGATGCCGCTTAGCCCAATACGCTATCTGAAATAGGAGCGACGTAAATTGAACAAATGTGAGAGAATTTCGCTGAATTCTTAAATTAACCATACCATAAAATGATCTAATCGGGTCTCTGCTTGCCCTATTCTAGAAGTTTAATAGTGCATTTTACTCGTCATTTCATGCGGTTTGAGATGCCGCTTTGCCCAATACGCTATCTGAAATAGGAGCGACGTAAATTGGACGAATGTGATAGAATTTCGCTGAATTCTTAAATTAACCATAATATAAAATGATCTAATCGGTTCTCTGTTTGCCTTATCCTAGAAGTTTAATAGTACATCTTACTCGTCATTTCATGCGCTTTGAGATGCCGCGTAGCCCAATACGCTATCTGAAATAGGAGCAACGTAAATTGAACAAATGTGATTGAATTTTGCTGAATTCTTTAATTAACCATAATGTAAAATGATCTAATCGGGTCTCTCTTCGTCCTGTCCTAGAAGTTTAATAGTGCATTTTATTCGCCATTTCATGCGCTTTGAGATGCCGCTTAGCACAATACGCTATCTGAAATAGGAGCGACGTAAATTGAACAAATGTGATAGAATTTCGCTGAATTCATATATTAACCAAAATATAAAATGATCTAATCGGGTCTCTGATTGCCCTATCATAGAAGTTTAATAGTGCATTTCACTCATCATTTCATGCGCTTTGAGATGCTGCTTAGCCCAATACGCTATCTGAAATAGGAGCGATGTAAATTGAACAAATGTAATAGAATTTCGCTGAATTCTTTTATTAACCATAATGTAAAATGTTCTAATCGGGTCTCTGTTCGCCCTACCCTAGACGTTTAATAGTGCATTTTACTCCTCATTTCATGCGCTTTGAGATGCTGCTTAGCCCAATACGCTATCTGAAATAGGAGCGATGTAAATTGAACAAATGTGATAGAATTTCGCTGAATTCTTTTATTAACCATAATGTAAAATGATCTAATCGGGTCTCTGTTTGCCATACCCTAGAAGTTTAATAGTGCATTTTGCTCGCCATTTCATGCGCTTTGAGATGCCGCTTAGCCCAATACGCTATCTGAAATTGGAGCGACGTAAATTGAACAGATGTGATAGAATTTCCCTGAATTCGTATATTAACCTTAATGTAAAATGTTCTAATCGGGTCTCTGTTCGCCCTAGCCAACAAGTTTAATAGTGCACTTTATTCGCCATTTCATGCGCTTTGAGATGCCGCGTAGCCCGATACGCTATCTGAAATAGGAGCGACGTAAATTGAAAAAATGTGATAGAATTTCGTTGAATTCTTAAATTAACCATAATATAAAATGATCTAATCGGGTCTCTCTCTGCCATACCCTAGAAGTTTAATAGTGCATTTTGCTCGCCATTTAATGCGCTTTGAGATGCCGCTTAGCCCAATACGCTATCTGAAATAGGAGCGACGTGAATTGAACAAATGTGATAGAATTTCCCTTAAATCTTATATTAACCAAAATATAAAATGATCTAATCGGGTCTCTGATTGCCCTATCATAGAAGTTTAATAGTGCATTTTACTCGCCATTCCACGCGCTTTAAGATGCCGCCTAGCCCAGTACGCTATCTGAAATAGGAGCGACGTAAATTGAACAAATGTGATAGAATTTCGCTGAATCCTTAAATTAACCATAATATAAAATGATCTAATCGGGTCTCTGTTTGCCATACCCTAGAAGTTTCATAGTGCATTTTGCTCGCCATTTCATGCGCTTTGAGATGCCGCTTAGCCCAATACGCTATCTGAAATAGGAGCGACGTAAATTGAACAAATGTGATAGAATTTCGCTGAATTCGTAAATTAAGTATAATATAAAATGAGCTAGTCGGGTCACTGATGGCCCTATCATAGAAGTTTAATTGTGCATTTTACTCGCCATTCCACGGGCTTTATGATGCCGCCTAGCACAGTACGCTATCTGAAATAGGAGCAACCTAAATTGAACAAATGTGATTGAATTTTGCTGAATTCTTAAATTAACCATAATATAAAATGATCTAATCGGGTCTCTGTTCGCCCTACCCTAGAAGTTTAACAGTGCATTATACTCGCCACTTCATGCGCTTCGCGATGCCGCTTAGCCCAATACGCTATCTAAAATAGGAGCGACGTAAGTTGAACAAATGTGATAGAATTTCCGTGAATTCTTATATTAACCTTAATGTAAAATGACCTAATCGGGTCTCTGATCGCCCTACCATAGAAGTCTAATAGTGCATTTCACTCGCCATTTCATGCGCTTTGAGATGCCGCCTAGCCCAGTACGCTATCTGAAATAGGAGCGACGTAAGTTGAACAAATGTGATTGAATTACGCTGCATTCTTATATTAACCGTATTATAAAATGATCTAATCGGGTCACTGTTTGCCTTATCCTAGAAGTTTAATAGCGCATTTTACTCGCCATTTCATGCGCTTTGAGATGCCGCTTAGCCCAATACGCTATCTGAAATAGGAGCGACGTAAATTGAACAAATGTGATAGAATTTCCCTGAATTCTTATATTAACCTTAATGTAAAATGTTCTAATCGGGTCTCTGTTCGCCCTATACTAGACCTTTAATAGTGCATTTCACTCGTAATTTCATGCGCTTTCAGATGCCGCTTAGCACAATACGCTATCTGAAATAGGAGCGACGTAAATTGAACAAATGTGATAGAATTTCGCTCAATTCTTATATTAGCCGTAATATAAAATGATCTAATAGGGTCTCTGTTCGCCCTAGCCTAGAAGTTTAATAGTGGATTTTACTCGCCATGCCACGCGCTTTAAGGTGCCGCCTAGCCCAGTACGCTATCTGAAATAGGAGCGACCTAAATTGAACAAATGTGATAGAATTTTGCTGAATTCTTAAATTAACCATAATATAGAATGATCTAATCGGGTCTCTGTTTGCCCTACCCTAGAAGTTTAATAGTGCATTTTACTCGCCATTTCATGCGCTTTGAGATGCCGCTTAGCCCAATACGCTATCTGAAATAGGAGCGACGTAAATTGAACAGATGTGATAGAATTTCCCTGAATTCGTATATTAACCTTAATGTAAAATGTTCTAATCGGGTCTCTGTTCGCCCTACCCTAGACGTTTAATAGTGCATTTTACTCCTCATTTCATGCGCTTTGAGATGCTGCTTAGCCCAATACGCTATCTGAAATAGGAGCGATGTAAATTGAACAAATGTGATAGAATTTCGCTGAATTCTTTTATTAACCATAATGTAAAATGATGTAATCGTGTCTCTGATTGCCCTATCATAGAACTTTAATACTGCATTTTATTGGACATTTCACACGCTTTAAGTTGCCGCCTAGCCCAGTACGCTATCTGAAATAGGAGCGACGTAAATTGAACAAATGTGATAGAATTTTGCTGAATTCTTAAATTAACCATAACATAAAATGATCTAATCGGGTCTCTGTTTGCCCTACCCTTGAAGATTAATAGTGCATTTTACTCGCCATTTCATGCGCTTTGACATGCCGCTTAGCCCAATACGCTATCTGAAATAGGAGCGACGTAAATTGAACAATTGTGATAGAATTTCGCTGAATTCTTATATTAACCAAAATATAAAATGATCTAATCGGGTCTCTGATTGCCCTATCATAGATGATTAATAGTGCATTTTACTCGCCACTCCACGCGCTTTAGGATGCCGCCTAGCCCAGTACGCTATCCGAAATAGGAGCGACGTAAATTGAACAAATGTGATAGAAATTTGCTGAATTCTTAAATTAACCATAATATAAAATGATCTAATCGGGTCTCTGTTTGCCCTACCCTAGAAGTTTAATAGTGCATTTTACTCGTCATTTCATGCGCTTTGAGATGCCGCTTAGCCCAATACGCTATCTGAAATAGGAGCAACGTAAATTGAACAAATGTGATTGAATTTTGCTGAATTCTTTTATTAACCATAATGTAAAATGATCTAATCGGGTCTCTGTTCGTCCTAGCCTAGAAGTTTAATAGTGCATTTTACTCGCCATTTCATGCGCTTTGAGACGCCGCTTAGCCCAATACGCTATCTGAAATAGGAGCGACGTAAATTGAACAGATGTGATAGAATTTCCCTGAATTCGTATATTAACCTTAATATAAAATGTTCTAATCGGGTCTCTGTTCGCCCTACCCTAGACGTTTAATAGTGCATTTTACTCCTCATTTCATGCGCTTTGAGATGCTGCTTAGCCCAATACGCTATCTGAAATAGGAGCGATGTAAATTGAACAAATGTGATAGAATTTCGCTGAATTTTTTTATTAACTATAATGTAAAATGATCTAATCGTGTCTCTGATTGCCCTATCATAGAACTTTAATAGTGCATTTTATGCGCCATTTCATGCGCTTTGAGATGCCGCTTAGCCCAATACGCTATCTGAAATAGGAGCGACGTAAATTGAACAAATGTGATAGAATTTCGCTGAATTCTTAAATTAACCATACCATAAAATGATCTAATCGGGTCTCTGCTTGCCCTATTCTAGAAGTTTAATAGTGCATTTTACTCGTCATTTCATGCGCTTTGAGATGCCGCTTAACTCAATATGCTATCTGAAATAGGAGCGATATAAATTGAACAAATGTGACAGAATTTCGCTGAATTCTTTTATTAACCATAATGTAAAATGATCTAATCGGGTCTCTGTTCGCCCTAGGCTAGAACTTTAATAGTGCATTTTACTCGTCATTTCATGCGCTTTCAGATACCGCTTAACTCAATATGCTATCTGAAATAGGAGCGATATAAATTGAACAAATGTGACAGAATTTCGCTGAATTCTTTTATTAACCATAATGTAAAATGATCTAATCGGGTCTCTGTTCGCCCTAGCCTAGAACTTTAATCGTGCATTTTACTCGCCATTTCTTGCGCTTCGAGATGCCGCTTAGCCCAATACGCCATCTGAAATAGGAGCGACCCTAAATTGAACAAATATTATAGAATTTCGCTGAATTCTTAAATTAACCATAATATAAAATGATCTAATCGTGTCTCTGTTTGCCCTACCCTAGAAGTTTAATAGTTCATTTTACTCGCCATTGCATGTGCTTTGAGATGCCGCTTAGCCCACTACGCTATCTGAAATAGGAGCGACGTAAGTTGAACAAATGTGATAGAATTTCGCTGAATTCTTTTATGAACCATAATGTAAAATGATCTAATCGGGTCTCTGTTCGCCCTAGCCTAGAAGTTTTTAGCGCATTTTATTCGACATTTCATGGGCTTTGAGATGCCGCTTAGCCCAACACGCTATCTGAAATAGGAGCGACGTAAGTTGAACAAATGTGGTAGAATTACGCTGCATTCTTATATTAACCGTATTATAAAATGATCTAATCGGGTCTCTGTTTGCCTTATCCTAGAACTTTAATAGTGCATTATACTCGCCATTTCATGCGCTTCGAGATGCCGCTTAGCCCAATACGCCATCTGAAATAGGAGCGACGTAAATTGAACAAATGTGAAAGAATTTCGCTGAATTCTTATATTAACCATAACATAAAATGATCTAATCGGGTCTCTGTTTGCCCTACCCTAGAAGTTTAATAGTGCATTCTACTCGCCATTTCATGCGCTTTGAGATGCCGCTTAGCCCGATACGCTATCTGAAATAGGAGCGACGTAAATTGAACAAATGTGATAGAATTTCGCTGAATTCTTATATTAACCAAAATATAAAATGATCTAATCGGGTCTCTGATTGTCCTATCATAGATGATTAATAGTGCATTTTACTCGCCACTCCACGCGCTTTAGGATGCCGCCTAGCCCAGTACGCTATCCGAAATAGGAGCGACGTAAGTTGAACAAATGTGTTAGAATTACGCTGAATTCTTATATTAACCGTAATATAAAATGATCTAATCGGGTCTCTGTTTGCCTTATCCTAGGAGTTTAGTATTGCATTTTACTCGCCACTTCATGCGCTTTGAGATGCCGCTTAGCCAAATACGCTATCTGAAATAGGAGCGACGTAAATTGAACAAATGTGATAAAATTTCGCTGAATTCTTAAATTAACTACAATATAATATGATCTAATCGGGTCACTGATTGCCCTATCATAGAAGTTTAATAGTGCATTATACTCGCCATTCCACGCGCTTTAAGTTACCGCCTAGCCCAGTACGCTATCTGAAATGGTAGCGACGTAAATTGAACAAATGCGATAGAATTTTGCTGAATTCTTAAATTAACCATAACATAAAATGATCTAATCGGGTCTCTGTTTGCCCTACCCTAGAAGTTTAACAGTGCGTTTGACTCGCCATTTCATGCACTTTGAGATGCCGATTAGCCCAATACGCTATCTGAAATAGGACCGACGTAAATTGAACAAATGTGATAGAATTTCGGTGAATTCTTAAATTAACCATAATATAAAATGATCTAATCGGGTCTCTGTTTGCCCTACCCTAGAAGTTTATTAGTGCATTTTACTCGCCATTTCTTCCGCTTTGAGATGCCGCTTATCCCAATACGCTATCTGAAACATGAGCGACGTAAATTGAACAAATGTGATAGAATTTCGCTGAATTCTTATATTAATCTTAATGAAAAATGATCTAATCGGGTCTCTGTTCGCCCTACCCTAGAAGTTTAATAGTGCATTTTACTCGCCATTCCCCGCGCTTTAAGATGCCGCTTAGCCCAATAGGCTATCTGAAATACGAGCGACGAAAATTGAACAAATGTGATAGAATTTCCCTGAATTCTTATATTAACCTTAATGTAAAATGATCTAATCGGGTCTCTGTTCGCCCTACCATAGAAGTCTAATAGTGCATTTTATTCGCCATTTCATGCGCTGTGAGATGCCGCTTAGCCCAATACGCTATCTGAAATAGGAGCGACGTAAGTTAAACAAATGTGATAGAATTACGCTGAATTCTTATATTAACCGTAATATAAAATGATGTAATCGGGTATCTGTTTGCCTTACCCTAGAAGTTTAATAGTGCGTTTTACTCGCCATTTCATGCGCTTTGACATGCCGCTTAGCCCAATACGCTATCTGAAATAGGAGCGACGAAAACTGAACAAATGTGTTACAATTTCCCTGAAATCTTATATTAAACAAAATATAAAACGATCTAATCGGGTCTCTGATTGCCCTATCATAGAAGTTTAGTAGTAAATTTTACTCGCCATTCCACGCGCTTTAAGATGCCGCCTAGCCCAGTACGCTATCTGAAATAGGAGCGACGTAAGTTGAACAAATGTGATAGAATTACGCTGAATTTTTATATTAACCGTAATATAAAATGATCTAATCGGGTCTCTGTTTGTCTTATCCTAGAAGTTTAATAGTGCATTTTACTCGCCATTCCACGCGCTTTAAGATGCCGCATAGCCCAGTACGCTGTCTGAAATAGGAGCGACGTAAATTGAACAAATGTGATAGAATTTTGCTGAATTCTTAAATGAACCATAATATAAGATGATCTAATCGGGTCTCTGTTTGCCCTACCCAGGAAATTTAATAGTGCATTTTACTCGCCATTTCATGCGCTTTAAGATGCAGCTCAGCCCAATAAGCTATCTGAAATAGGAGCGACGTAAATTGAACAAATGTGATAGAATTTTGCTGAATTCTTAAATTAACCATAATATAAAGTGATCTAATCGGGTCTCTGTTTGCACTACCCTAGAAGGATAATAGTGCATTTCACTCGTCATTTCATACGCTTTGAGATGCCGCTTAGCCCAATACGCTATCTCAAATAGGACCGACGTAAATTGAACAAATGTGATAGAATTTCGGTGAATTATTAAATTAACCATAATATAAAATGATCAAATCGGGTCTCTGTTTGCCCTACCCTAGAAGTGTAATAGTGCATTTTACTCGCCATTTCTTGCGCTTTGAGATGCCGCTTAGCCCATTACGCTATCTGAAATAGGAGCGACGTAAACTGAACAAATGTGATAGAATTTCCCTGAAATCTTATATTAAACAAAATATAAAATGATCTAATCGGGTCTCTGATTGCCCTATCATAGAAGTTTAGTAGTGCATTTTACTCGCCATTCCACGCGCTTTAAGATGCCACCTAGCGCATTACGCTATCTGAAATAGGAACGACGTAAATTGAACAAATGTGATAGAATTTTGCTGAATTCTTAAATTAACCATAATATAAAATGATCTAATCGGGTCTCTGTTTGCCCTGGCCTAGAAGTTTAACAGTGCATTTTACACGCCATTTCATGCGCTTTGTGATGCCGCTTAGCCCAATACGCTATCTGAAATAGGACCGACGTAAATTGAACAAATGTGATAGAATTTCCCAGAAATCTTATATTAAACAAAATATAAAATGATCTAATCGGGTCTCTGATTGCCCTATCATAGAAGTTTGGTAGTGCATTTTACTCGCCATTTCTTCCGCTTTGAGATGCCGCTTAGCCCAATACGCTAACTGAAATAGGAGCGACGTAAATTGAACAAATGTGATAGAATTTTGCTGAATTCTTAAATTAACCATAATATAAAATGATCTAATCGGGTCTCTGTTTGCACTACCCTAGAAGGATAATAGTGCATTTCACTCGCCATTTCATACGCTTTGAGATGCCGCTTAGCCCAATACGCTATCTGAAATAGGACCGACGTAAATTGAACAAATGTGATAGAATTTCGGTGAATTATTAAATTAACCATAATATAAAATGATCAAATCGGGTCTCTGTTTGCCCTACCCTAGAAGTGTAGTAGTGCATTTTACTCGCCATTTCTTGCGCTTTGAGATGCCGCTTAGCCCTATACGCTATCTGAAATATCAACGACGTAAATTGAACAAATGTGATAGAATTTCGCTGAATTCCTATATTAACCTTAATGTAAAATGATCTAATCGGGTCTCTGTTTGCACAACCCTAGAAGGATAATAGTGCATTTCACTCGTCATTTCATACGCTTTGAGATGCCGCTTAGCCCATTACGCTATCTGAAATGGGAGCGACGTAAACTGAACAAATGTGATAGAATTTCCCAGAAATCTTATATTAAACAAAATATAAAATTATCTAATCGGGTCTCTGATTGCCCTACCCTAGAAGTTTATTAGTGCATTTTACTCGCCATTTCTTCCGCTTTGAGATGCCGCTTATCCCAATACACTATCTGAAATATGAGCGACGTAAATTGAACAAATGTGGTAGAATGTCGCTGAATTCTTATATTAATCTTAATGAAAAATGATCTAATCGGGTCTCTGTTGGCCCTACCCTAGAAGTTTAATAGTGCATTTTACTCGCCATTCCACGCGCTTTAAGATGCCGCTTAGCCCAATACGCTATCTGAAATAGGAGCGACGTAAATTGAACAAATGTGATAGAATTTTGCTGAATTCTTAAATTAACCATAATATAAAATGATCTAATCGGGTCTCTGATTGCCGTATTATAGAAGTTTAATAGTGAATTTCACTCGCCATTCCACGCGCTTTAAGATGCCGCCGAGCCCAGTACGCTATCTGAAATAGGAGCGACGTAAATTGAACAAATGTGATAGAATTTCGCTGAATTCTTAAATTAACCATAATATAAAATAATCTAATCGGGTCTCCGTTTGCCCTACCCTAGAAGTTTATTAGGGCATTTTACTCGCCATTTCTTCCGCTTTGAGATGCCGCTTATCCCAATACGCTATCTGAAATAGGAGCCACGTAAATTGAGCAAATGTGCTAGAATTTCCCTGAATTCTTATATTAACCTTAATGTAAAATGATCTAATCGGGTCTCTGTTCGTCCTACCATAGAAGTCTAATAGTGCATTTTACTCGCCATTTCATGCGCTTTGAGATGCCGCTTAGACCTATACGCTATCTGAAATAGGAGCGACGTAAGTTGAACAAATGTGATAGAATTTCGCTGAATTCTTAAATTAACCATAATATAAAATGATCTAATCGCGTCTCTGTTTGCCCTACCCTAGAAGTTTATTAGTGCATTTTACTCGCCATTTCTTCCGCTTTGAGATGCCGCTTATCCCAATACACTATCTGAAATATGAGCGACGTAAATTGAACAAATGTGATAGAATGTCGCTGAATTCTTATATTAATCTTAATGAAAAATGATCTAATCGGGTCTCTGTTGGCCCTACCCTAGAAGTTTAATAGTGCATTTTAGTCGCCATTCCTCGCGCTTTAAGATGCCGCTTAGCCCAATACGCTATCTGAAATACGAGCGACGTAAGTTGAACAAATGTGATAGAATTTCCCTGAACTCATATATTAACCTTAATGTAAAATGATCTAATCGGGTCTCTGTTCGCCACACCATAGCAGTCTAATAGTGCATTTCACTCGGCATTTCATGCGCTTTGAGATGCCGCTTAGCCCATTACGCTATCTGAAATAGGAGCGACGTAAACTGAACAAATGTGTTAGAATTTCCCTGAAATCTTATATTAAACAAAATATAAAATGATCTAATCGGGTCTCTGATTGCCCTATCATAGAAGTTTAGTAGTAAATTTTACTCGCCATTCCACGCGCTTTAAGATGCCGCCTAGCCCAGTACGCTATCTGAAATAGGAGCGACGTAAGTTGAACAAATGTGATAGAATTTCCCTGAATTCTTAAATGAACCATAATATAAAATGATCTAATTGGGTCTCTGTTTGCCCTACCCTAGAAGTGTAATAGTGCATTTTACTCGCCATTTCTTGCGCTGTGAGATGCTGCTTAGCCCAATACGCTATCTGAAATATCAACGACGTAAATTGAGCAAATGTGATAGAATTTCGCTGAATTCTTATATTAACCTTAATGTAAAATGATCTAATCGGGTCTCTGTTCGCCCTACCCTAGAAGTTAATAGTGCATTTCACTCGTCATTTCATGAGCTTTGAGATGCCGCTCAGCCCAATAAGCTATCTGAAATAGGAGCGACGTAAATTGAACAAATGTGATAGAATTTCGCTGATTTCTTGTATTAACCAAAATATAGAATGATCTAATCGGGTCTCTGATTGCCCTATCATAGAAGTTTAATAGTGCATTTCAGTCGCCATTCCACGCGCTTTAAGGTGCCGCCTAGCACATTACGCTATCTGAAATAGGAGCGACGTAAATTGAACAAATGTGATAGAATTTCCCTTAATTCTTATATTAACCTTAATGTAAAATGATCTAATCGGGTCTCCGTTCGCCCTACCATAGAAGTCTAATAGTGCATTTTACTCGCCATTTCATGCGCTTTGAGATGCCGCTTAGCCCAATACGCTATCGGAAATAGGAGCGACGTAAGTTGAACAAATGTGATAGAATTACGCTGAATTCTTATATTAACCGTAATATAAAATGATGTAATCGGGTATCTGTTTGCCTTACCCTAGAAGTTTAATAGTGCGTTTTACTCGCCATTCCACGCGCTTTAAGATGCCGATTAGACCAATACGCTATCTGAAATAGGAGCGACGTAAATTGAACAAATGTGATAGAATTTTGCTGAATTCTTAAATTAACCATAATATAAAATGATCTAATCGGGTCTCTGATTGCCGTATTATAGAAGTTTAATAGTGAATTTCACTCGCCATTCCACGCGCTTTAAGATGCCGCCTAGCCCAGTACGATACCTGAAATAGGAGCGACGTAAATTGAACAAATGTGACAGAATTTCGCTGAATTCTTAAATTAACCATAATATAAAATGATCTAATCGGGTCTCTGTTTGCCCTACCCTAGAAGTTAATAGTGCATTTCACTCGTCATTTCATGAGCTTTGAGATGCCGCTCAGCCCAATAAGCTATCTGAAATAGGAGCGACGTAAATTGAACAAATGTGATAGAGTTTCGCTGATATCTTGTATTAACCAAAATATAAAATGATCTACTCGGGTCTCTGATTGCCCTATCATAGAAGTTTAATAGTGCATTTCAGTCGCCATTCCACGCGCTTTAAGGTGCCGCCTAGCACATTACGCTATCTGAAATAGGAACGACGTAAATTGAACAAATGTGATAGAATTTTGCTGAATTCTTAAATTAACCATAATATAAAATGATCTAATCGGGTCTCTGTTTGCCCTGGCCTAGAAGTTTAACAGTGCATTTTACTCGCCATTCCACGCGCTTTAAGATGCCGCCTAGCCCAGTACGCTATCTGAAATAGGAGCGACGTAAATTGAACAAATGTGATAGAATTACGCTGAATTCTTATATTAACCGTAATATAAAATGATCTAATCGGGTCTCTGTTTGCCTTACCCTAGAAGTTTAATAGTGCGTTTGACTCGCCATTTGATGCACTTTGAGATGCCGCTTATCCCAATACACTATCTGAAATATGAGCGACGTAAATTGAACAAATGTGATAGAATGTCGCTGAATTCTTATATTAATCTTAATGAAAAATGATCTAATCGGGTCTCTGTTGGCCCTACCCTAGAAGTTTAATAGTGCATTTTACTCGCCATTCCACTCGCTTTAAGATGCCGTATAGCCCAATACGCTATCTGAAATACGAGCGACGTAAGTTGAACAAATGTGATAGAATTTCCCTGAACCCATATATTAACCTTAATGTAAAATGATCTAATCGGGTCTCTGTTCGCCACACCATAGCAGTCTAATAGTGCATTTCACTCGGCATTTCATGCGCTTTGAGATGCCGCTTAGCCCATTACGCTATCTGAAATAGGAGCGACGTAAACTGAACAAATGTGTTAGAATTTCCCTGAAATCTTATATTAAACAAAATATAAAATGATCTAATCGGGTCTCTGATTGCCCTATCATAGAAGTTTAGTAGTAAATTTTACTCGCCATTCCACGCGCTTTAAGATGCCGCCTAGCCCAGTACGCTATCTGAAATAGGAGCGACGTAAGTTGAACAAATGTGATAGAATTACGCTGAATTCTTATATTAACCGTAATATAAAATGATCTAATCGGGTCTCTGTTTGTCTTATCCTAGAAGTTTAATAGTGCATTTTACTCGCCATTCCACGCGCTTTAAGATGCCGCAAAGCCCAGTACGCTGTCTGAAATAGGAGCGACGTAAATTGAACAAATGTGATAGAATTTTGCTGAATTCTTAAATGAACCATAATATAAGATGA
This sequence comes from Macropis europaea, assembly GCA_916610135.2. NCBI lineage: Eukaryota > Metazoa > Arthropoda > Insecta > Hymenoptera > Melittidae > Macropis > Macropis europaea. Next base: position 61,967 of record CAKAJE020001272.1, on the reverse strand, counting down.
TCTAATCGGGTCTCTGTTTGCCCTACCCTGGAAATTTAATAGTGCATTGTACTCGCCATTTCATGCGCTTTGAGATGCCGCTCAGCCCAATAAGCTATCTGAAATAGGAGCGACGTAAATTGAACAAATGTGATAGAATTTCCCTGAAATCTTATATTAAACAAAATATAAAATGATCTAATCGGGTCTCTGATTGCCCTATCATAGAAGTTTAGTAGTGCATTTTACTCGCCATTCCACGCGCTTTAAGATGCCGCCTAGCGCATTACGCTATCTGAAATAGGAACGACGTAAATTGAACAAATGTGATAGAATTTTGCTGAATTCTTAAATTAACCATAATATAAAATGATCTAATCGGGTCTCTGTTTGCACTAGCCTAGAAGGATAATAGTGCATTTCACTCGTCATTTCATACGCTTTGAGATGCCGCTTAGCCCAATACGCTATCTGAAATAGGAGCGACGTAAAATGAACAAATGTGATAGGATTTCGCTGAATTCATATATTGACCAAAATATAAAATGATCTAATCGGGTCTCTGATTGCCCTATCATAGAAGTTTAACAGTGCATTTTACTCGCCATTTCATCCGCTTTGAGATGCCGTTCAGCCCAATACGCTATCTGAAATAGGAGCGACGTAAATGGAACAAATGTGATAGAATTTCCCTGAAATCTTATATTAAACAAAATATAAAATGATCTAATCGGGTCTCTGATTGCCCTATCATAGAAGTTTAGTAGTGCATTTTACTCGCCATTCCACGCGCTTTAAGATGCCGCTCAGCCCAATAAGCTATCTGAAATAGGAGCGACGTAAATTGAACAAATGTGATAGAATTTCCCTGAAATCTTATATTAAACAAAATATAAAATGATCTAATCGGGTCTCTGATTGCCCTATCATAGAAGTTTAGTAGTGCATTTTACTCGCCATTCCACGCGCTTTAAGATGCCGCTCAGCCCAATAAGCTATCTGAAATAGGAGCGACGTAAATTTAACGAATGTGATAGAATTTCGCTGATTTCTTGTATTAACCAAAATATAAAATGATCTAATCGGGTCTCTGATAGCCCTATCATAGAAGTTTAATAGTGCATTTCACTCGCCATTCCACGCGCTTTATGTTGCCGCCTAGCACATTACGCCATCTGAAATAGGAACGACGTAAATTGACCAAATGTGATAGAATTTTGCTGAATTCTTAAATTAAACATAATATAAAATGATCTAATCGGTTCTCTGTTTGCCCTGGCCTAGAAGTTTAACAGTGCATTTTACTCGCCATTTCATGCGCTTTGAGATGCCGCTTAGCCCAATACGCTATCTGAAATAGGAGCCACGTAAATTGAGCAAATGTGCTAGAATTTCCCTGAATTCTTATATTAACCTTAATGTAAAATGATCTAATCGGGTCTCTGTTCGCCCTACCATAGAAGTCTAATAGTGCATTTTACTCGCCATTTCATGCGCTTTGAGATGCCGCTTAGCCCTATACGCTATCTGAAATAGGAGCGACGTAAGTTGAACAAATGTGATAGAATTTCCCTGAATTCTTATATTAACCTTAATGTAAAATGATCTAATCGGGTCTCTGTTCGCCCTACCCTAGAAATTTAATAGTGCATTTTACTCGCCATTCCACGCGCTTTAAGATGCCGCTTAGCCCAATACGCTATCTGAAATACGAGCGACGTAAATTGAACAAATGTGATAGAATTACCCTGAATTCTTATATTAACCTTAATGTAAAATGATCTAATCGGGTCTCTGTTTGCCCTACCATAGAAGTCTAATAGTGCATTTCACTCGCCATTTCATGCGCTTTGAGATGCCGCCTAGCCCAGTACGCTATCTGAAATAGGAGCGACGTAAATTGAACAAATGTGACAGAATTTCGCTGAATTCTTAAATTAACCATAATATAAAATGATCTAATCGGGTCCCTGTTTGCCCTACCCTAGAAGTTAATAGTGCATTTCACTCGTCATTTCATGAGCTTTGAGATGCCGCTCAGCCCAATAAGCTATCTGAAATAGGAGCGACGTAAATTGAACAAATGTGATAGAATTTCGCTGATTTCTTGTATTAACCAAAATATAAAATGATCTAATCGGGTCTCTGATTGCCGTATCATTGAAGTTTAATAGTGAATTTTACTCGCCATTCCACGCGCTTTAAGATGCCGCCTAGCACAGTACGCTATCTGAAATAGGAGCGACGTAAATTGAACAAATGTGATAGAATTACGCTGAATTCTTATATTAACCGTAATATAAAATGATCTAATCGGGTCTCTGTTTGCCTTACCCTACAAGTTTAATAGTGCGTTTTACTCGACATTTGATGCGCTTTGAGATGCCGCTTAGCCCAATACGCTATCTGAAATAGGAGCGTCGTAAATTGAACAAATGTGATAGAATTTCGCTGAATTCTTAAATTAACCATAATATAAAATGATCTAATCGGGTCTCTGTTCGCCCTACCCTAGAAGTTTAATAGTGCATTTTACTCGCCATTCCCCGCGCTTTAAGATGCCGCTTAGCCCAATACGAGCGACGTAAATTGAACAAATGTGATAGAATTACGCTGAATTCTTATATTAACCGTAATATAAAATGATGTAATCGGGTATCTGTTTGCCTTACCCTAGAAGTTTAATAGTGCGTTTTACTCGCCATTTCATGCGCTTTGACATGCCGCTTAGCCCAATACGCTACCTGAAATAGGAGCGACGTAAATTGAACAAATGTGATAGAATTTCGCTGAATTCTTAAATTAACCATAATATAAAATGATCTAATCGGGTCTCTGTTCGCCCTACCCTAGAAGTTTAATAGTGCATTTTACTCGCCATTCCGCGCGCTTTAAGATGCCGCTTAGCCCAATACGAGCGACGTAAATTGAACAAATGTGATAGAATTACGCTGAATTCTTATATTAACCGTAATATAAAATGATGTAATCGGGTATCTGTTTGCCTTACCCTAGAAGTTTAATAGTGCGTTTTACTCGCCATTTCATGCGCTTTGAGGTGCCGGTTAGCCCAATACGCTATCAGAAATAGGAGCGACGTAAATCGAACAAATGTGATAGAATTTCCCTGAATTCTTATATTAACCTTAATGTAAAATGATCTAATCGGGTCTCTGTTCGCCACACCATAGAAGTCTAATAGTGCATTTCACGCGGCATTTCATGCGCTTTGAGATGCCGCTTAGTCCATTCCGCTATCTGAAATAGGAGCGACGTAAACTGAACAAATGTGGTAGAATTTCCCTGAAATGTTATATTAAACAAAATATAAAACGATCTAATCCGGTCCCTGATTGCCCTATCATAGAAGTTTAGTCGTAAATTTTACTCGCCATTCCACGCGCTTTAAGATGCCGCCTAGCCCAGTACGCTATCTGAAATAGGACCGACGTAAATTGAACAAATGTGATAGAATTTCGGTGAATTATTAAATTAACCATAATATAAAGTGATCTAATCGGGTCTCTGTTTGCCCTACCCGAGAAGTGTAATAGTGCATTTTACTCGCCATTTCTGCGCTGTGAGATGCCGCTTAGCCCTATACGCTATCTGAAATATCAACGACGTAAATTGAGCAAATGTGATAGAATTTCGCTGAATTCTCATAGTAACCTTAATGTAAAATGATCTAATCGGGTCTCTGTTTGCACTACCCTAGAAGGATAACAGTGCATTTCACTCGTCATTTCATACGCTTTGAGATGCCGCTTAGCCCATTACGCTATCTGAAATGGGAGCGACGTAAACTGAACAAATGTGATAGAATTTCCCTCAAATCTTATATTAAACAAAATATAAAATGATCTAATCGGGTCTCTGATTGCCCTATCATAGAAGTTTGGTAGTGCATTTTACTCGCCATTCCACGCGCTTTAAGATGCCGCCTAGCCCAGTACGCTATCTGAAATAGGAGCGACGTAAGTTGAACAAATGTGATAGAATTACGCTGAATTCTTATATTAACCGTAATATAAAATGATCTAATCGGGTCTCTGATTGCCCTATCATAGAAATTTAATAGTGCATTTTACTCGCCATTTCATCCGCTTTGAGATGCCGTTTAGCCCAATACGCTATCTGAAATAGGAGCGACGTAAATGGAACAAATGTGATAGAATTTCCCTGAAACCTTATATTAAACAAAATATAAAATGATCTAATCGGGTCTCTGATTGCCCTATCATAGAAGTTTAGTAGTGCATTTTACTCGCCATTCCACGCGCTTTAAGATGTCGCTCAGCCCAATAAGCTATCTGAAATAGGAGCGACGTAAATTGAACAAATGTGATAGAATTTCGCTGATTTCTTGTATTAACCAAAATATAAAATGATCTAATCGGGTCTCTCATTGCCCTATCATAGAAGTTTAATAGTGCATTTCACTCGCCATTCCACGCGCTTTAAGATGCCGCCTAGCACATTACGCTATCTGAAATAGGAACGACGTAAATTGAACAAATGTGATAGAATTTTGCTGAATTCTTAAATTAACCATAATATAAAATGATCTCATCGGGTCTCTGATTGCCGTATTATAGAAGTTTAATAGTGAATTTCACTCGCCATTCCACGCGCTTTAAGATGCCGCCTAGCCCAGTACGCTATCTGAAATAGGAGCGACGTAAATTGAACAAATGTGATAGAATTTCGCTGAATTCTTAAATTAACCATAATATAAAATGGTATAATCGGGTCTCTGTTTGCCCTACCCTGGAAATTTAAAAGTGCATTTCACTCGCCATTTCATGCGCTTTGAGATGCCGCTTAGCCCAATACGCTATCTGAAATAGGAGCGACGTAAATTGAACAAATGTGATAGAATTTCGCTGATTTCTTGTATTAACCAAAATATAAAATTATCTAATCGGGTCTCTGATTGCCGTATCATAGAAGTTTAATAGTGAATTTTACTCGCCATTCCACGCGCCTTAAGGTGCCGCCTAGCCCAGTACGCTATCTGAAATAGGAGCGACGTAAATTGAACAAATGTGATAGAATTACGCTGCATTCTTATATTAATCGTAATATAAAATGATCTAATCGGGTCTCTGTTTGCCTTACCCTAGAAGTTTAATAGTGCGTTTTACTTGCCATTTGATGCGCTTTGAGATGCCGCTTAGCCCAATACGCTATCTGAAATAGGAGCGACGTAATTTGAACAAATGTGATAGAATTTCGCTGAATTCTTAAATTAACCATAATATAAAATGATCTAATCGGGTCTCTGTTTGCCCTACCCTAGAACTTTATTAGTGCATTTTATTCGCCATTTTATACGCTTTGAGATGCCGCTTATCCCCATACACTATCTGAAATATGAGCAACGTAAATTGAACAAATGTGATGGAATTTCGCTGAATTCTTATATTAATCTTAATGAAAAATGATCTAATCGCGTCTCTGTTCGCCCTACCCTAGAAATTTAATAGTGCATTTTACTCGCCATTCCACGCGCTTTAAGATGCCGCTTAGCCCAATACGCTATCTGAAATACGAGCGACGTAAATTGAACAAATGTGATAGAATTTCCCTGAATTCTTATATTAACCTTAATGTAAAATGATCTAATCGGGTCTCTGTTCGCCACACCATAGAAGTCTATTAGTGCATTTCACTCGTCATTTCATGCGCTTTGAGATGCCGCTTTGCCCAATACGCTATCTGAAATAGGAGCGACGTAAATTGAACAAATGTGATAGAATTTCGCTGAATTCTTATATTAACCAAAATATAAAATGATCTAATCGGGTCTCGGATTGCCCTATCATAGAAGTTTAATGGTGCATTTTACACGCCATTCCAGGCGCTTTAAGATGCCGCCTAGCCCAGTACGCTATCTGAAATAGGAGCGACGTAAATTGAACAAATGTGATAGAATTACGCTGAATTCTTATATTAATCGTAATATAAAATGATCTAATCGGGTCTCTGTTTGCCTTACCCTAGAAATTTAATAGTGCGTTTTACTTGCCATTTGATGCGCTTTCTGATGCCGCTTAGCCCAATACGCTATCTGAAATAGGAGCGACGTAAATTGAACAAATGTGATAGAATTTCGCTGAATTCTTAAATTAACCATAATATAAAATGATCTAATCGGCTCTCTGTTTGCACTACCATAGAAGTTTATTAGTGCATTTTACTCGCCATTCCTTCCGCTTTGAGATGCCGCTTATCCCAATACACTATCTGAAATATGAGCAACGTAAATTGAACAAATGTGATGGAATTTCGCTGAATTCTTATATTAATCTTAATGAAAAATGATCTAATCGCGTCTCTGTTCGCCCTACCCTAGAAATTTAATAGTGCATTTTACTCGCCATTCCACGCGCTTTAAGATGCCGCTTAGCCCAATACGCTATCTGAAATACGAGCGACGTAAATTGAACAAATGTGATAGAATTTCCCTGAATTCTTATATTAACCTTAATGTAAAATGATCTAATCGGGTCTCTGTTCGCCACACCATAGAAGTCTATTAGTGCATTTCACTCGTCATTTCATGCGCTTTGAGATGCCGCTTTGCCCAATACGCTATCTGAAATAGGAGCGACGTAAATTGAACAAATGTGATAGAATTTCGCTGAATTCTTATATTAACCAAAATATAAAATGATCTAATCGGGTCTCGGATTGCCCTATCATAGAAGTTTAATGGTGCATTTTACACGCCATTCCAGGCGCTTTAAGATGCCGCCTAGCCCAGTACGCTATCTGAAATAGGAGCGACGTAAATTGAACAAATGTGATAGAATTTTGCTGAATTCTTAAATTAACCGTAATATAAAATGGTATAATCGGGTCTCTGTTTGCCCTACCCTGGAAATTTAAAAGTGCATTTTACTCGCCATTTCATGCGCTTTGAGATGCCGCTTAGCCCAATACGCTATCTGAAATAGGAGCGACGTAAATTGAACAAATGTGATAGAATTTCCGTGAATTCTTATATTAACCTTAATGTAAAATGATCTAATCGGGTCTCTGTTCGCCCTACCATAGAAGTCTAATAGTGCATTTCACTCGCCATTTCATGCGCTTTGAGATGCCGCTTAGCCCAATACGCTATCTGAAATAGGAGCGAGGTAAGTTGAACAAATGTGATAGAATTTCGCTGAATTCTTTTATTAACGATAGTGTAAAATGATCTGATCGGGTCTCTGTTCGCCCTAGCCTAGAAGTTTAATAGTGCATTTTATTTGCCATTTCATGCGCTTTGAGATGCCGCTTAGCCGAATACGCTATCTGAAATAGGAGCGACGTAAATTGAACAAATGTGCTAGAATTTCCCTGAAATCTTATATTAAACAAAATATAAAATGATCTAATCGTGTCTCTGTTTGCCCTACCCTACGAGTTTAATAGTGCATTTCACTCGCCATTTCATGCGCTTTGAGATGCCGCTTAGCCCAATACGCTATCTGAAATAGGAGCGACGTAAATTGAGCAAATGTAATAGAATTACGCTCAATGCTTATATTAACCGTAATATAAAATGATCTAATCGGGTCTCTGTTTGCCTTACCCTAGAAGTTTAATAGTGCATTTTACTCGCCATTTCATGCGCTTTGAGATGCCGCTTAACCCAATAAGCTATCTGAAATAGGAGCGACGTAAATTAAACAAATGTGATAGAGTTTCGCTGAATTCTTAAATTAACCATAATGTAAAATGATCTAATCGGGTCTCTATTCGCCCTAGCCTAGAACTTTAATAGCGCATTTTATTCGCCATTTCATACGATTTGAGATGCCGCTTAGCCCAATACGCTATCTGAAATAGGAGCGACGTAAATTGAACAAATGTGATAGAATTTCGCTGTATTCTTATATTATCCTTAATGTAAAATGATCTAATCGGGTCTCTGTTTGCCCTAGCCTAGAACTTTAATAGCGCATTTTATTCGCCATTTCATGCGCTTAGAGATGCCGCTTAGCCCAATACGCTATCTGAAATAGGAGCAACGTAAGTTGAACAAATGTGCTAGAATTTCGCTGAATTCTTTTATTAACCATAATGTAAAATGATCTAATTGGGTCTCTGTTCGCCCTAGCCTAGAAGTATAATAGTGCATTTTACTCGAAATTTCATGCGCTTTCAGATGCCGCTTAGCCCAATACGCTATCTGAAATAGGATCGACGTAAATTGAACAAATGTGATAGAATTTCGCTGAATTCTTAAATTAACTATAATGTAAAATGGTCTAATCGGGTCTCTGTTCGCCCTAGCCTACAGGTTTAATAGTGGATTTTACTCGCCATTCCACGCGCTTTAAGATGCCGCCTAGCCCAGTACGCTATCTGAAATAGGAGCGACCTAAATTGAACAAATGTGATAGAATTTTGCTGAATTCTTAAATTAACCATAATATTAGATGATCTAATCGGGTCTCTGTTTGCCCTACCCTAGAAGTTTAATAGTGCATTTTACTCGCCATTTCATGCGTTTTGAGATGCCGCTCAGCCCAATACGCTATCTGAAATAGGAGCGACGTGAATTGAACAAATGTGATAGAATTTTGCTGAATTCTTAAATTAACCATAATATTAGATGATCTAATCGGGTCTCTGTTTGCCCTACCCTAGAAGGTTAATAGTGCATTTTACTCGCCAATTCATGCGCTTTGAGACGCCGCATAGCCCAATACGCTATCTGAAATAGGAGCGACGTAAATTGAACAAATGTGATAGAATTTCCGTGAATTCTTATATTAACCTTAATGTAAAATGATCTAATCGGGTCTCTGTTCGCCCTACCATAGAAGTCTAATGGTGCATTTCACTCGCCATTTCATGCGCTTTGAGATGCCGCTTAGCCCAATACGCTATCTGAAATAGGAGCGACGTATGTTGAACAAATGTGATAGAATTTCGCTGAATTCTTTTATTAACCATAATGTAAAATGATCTGATCGGGTCTCTGTTCGCCCTAGCCTAGAAGTTTAATAGTGAATTTTATTCGCCACTTCATGCGCTTTGAGATGCCGCTTAGCCAAATACGCTATCTGAAATAGGAGCGACGTAAATTGAACAAATGTGATGCAATTTCCCTGAAATCTTATATTAAACAAAATATAAAATGATATAATCGGGTCTCTGATTGCCCTATCATAGAAGTTTAGTAGCGCATTTTACTCGCCATGCCACGCGCTTTAAGATGCCGCCTAGCCCAGTACGCTATCTAAAATAGGAGCGACGTAAGTTGAACAAATGTGATAGAATTTCGCAGAATTCTTATATTAACCAAAATATAAAATGATCTAATCGGGTCTCTGATTGCCCTATCATAGAAGATTAATAGTGCATTTTACTCGCCACACCACGCGCTTTAAGATGCCGCCTAGCCCAGTACGCTATCCGAAATAGGAGCGACGTAAATTGAACAAATGTGATAGAATCTTGCTGTATTATTAAATTAACCATAATATAAAATGATCTAATCGGGTCTCTGTTTGCCCTACCCTGGAACTTTAATAGTGCAGTTTACTCGTCATTTCATGCGCTTTGAGCTGCCGCTTAGCCCAATACGCTATCTGAAATAGGAGCGATATAAATTGAACAAATGTGATAGAATTTCGCTGAATTCTTAAATTAACCATAATATAAAATGATATAATCGGGTCTCTGTTTGCCCTACCCTAGAACTTTATTAGTGAATTTTATTCGCCATTTTATACGCTTTGAGATGCCGCTTTGCCCAATACGCTATCTGAAATAGGAGCGACGTAAATTGATCAAATGTGATAAAATTTTGCTGAATTCTTAAATTAACCACAATATAAAATGATCTAATCGGGTCTCTGTTTGCCCTAGCCTAGAACTTTAATAGCGCATTTTATTCGCCATTTCATGCGCTTAGAGATGCCGCTTAGCCCAATACGCTATCTGAAATAGGAGCGACGTAAGTTGAACAAATGTGCTAGAATTTCGCTGAATTCTTTTATTAACCATAATGTAAAATGATCTAATCGGGTCTCTGTTCGCCCTAGCCTAGAAGTATAATAGTGCATTTTACTCGACATTTCATGCGCTTTCAGATGCCGCTTAGCCCAATACGCTATCTGAAATAGGATCGACGTAAATTGAACAAATGTGATAGAATTTCGCTGAATTCTTAAATTAACTATAATGTAAAATGATCTAATCGGGTCTCTGTTCGCCCTAGCCTACAGGTTTAATAGTGGATTTTACTCGCCATTCCACGCGCTTTAAGATGCCGCCTAGCCCAGTACGCTATCTGAAATAGGAGCGACCTAAATTGAACAAATGTGATAGAATTTTGCTGAATTCTTAAATTAACCATAATATTAGATGACCTAATCGGGTCTCTGTTTGCCCTACCCTAGAAGTTTAATAGTGCATTTTACTCGCCATTTCATGCGCTTTGAGATGCCGCTCAGCCCAATACGCTATCTGAAATAGGAGCGACGTGAATTGAACAAATGTGATAGAATTTTGCTGAATTCTTAAATTAACCATAATATTAGATGATCTAATCGGGTCTCTGTTTGCCCTACCCTAGAAGGTTAATAGTGCATTTTACTCGCCAATTCATGCGCTTTGAGACGCCGCATAGCCCAATACGCTATCTGAAATAGGAGCGACGTAAATTGAACAAATGTGATAGAATTTCCGTGAATTCTTATATTAACCTTAATGTAAAATGATCTAATCGGGTCTCTGTTCGCCCTACCATAGAAGTCTAATGGTGCATTTCACTCGCCATTTCATGCGCTTTGAGATGCCGCTTAGCCCAATACGCTATCTGAAATAGGAGCGACGTATGTTGAACAAATGTGATAGAATTTCGCTGAATTCTTTTATTAACCATAATGTAAAATGATCTGATCGGGTCTCTGTTCGGCCTAGCCTAGAAGTTTAATAGTGAATTTTATTCGCCACTTCATGCGCTTTGAGATGCCGCTTAGCCGAATACGCTATCTGAAATAGGAGCGATGTAAATTGAACAAATGTGATGCAATTTCCCTGAAATCTTATATTAAACAAAATATAAAATGATATAATCGGGTCTCTGATTGCCCTATCATAGAAGTTTAGTAGCGCATTTTACTCGCCATTCCACGCGCTTTAAGATGCCGCCTAGCCCAGTACGCTATCTAAAATAGGAGCGACGTAAGTTGAACAAATGTGATAGAATTACGCTGCATTCTTATATTAACCGTAATATAAAATGATCTAATCGGGTCTCTGTTTGCCTTATCCTAGAAGTTTAATAGTGAATTTTATTCGCCACTTCATGCGCTTTGAGATGCCGCTTAGCCCAATACGCTATCTGAAATAGGAGCGACGTAAATTGAACAAATGTGATAGAATTTCGCTGAATTCTTAAATTAACTATAACATAAAATGATCTAATCGGGTCACTGATTGCCCTATCAAAGAAGTTTAATAGTGCATTTTACTCGCCATTCCACGCGGTTTAAGTTGCCGCATAGCCCAGTACGCTATCTGAAATAGGAGCGACGTAAATTGAACAAATGTGATAGAATTTCGCAGAATTCTTATATTAACCAAAATATAAAATGATCTAATCGGGTCTCTGATTGCCCTATCATAGAAGATTAATTGTGCATTTTACTCGCCACACCACGCGCTTTAAGATGCCGCCTAGCCCAGTACGCTATCCGAAATAGGAGCGACGTAAATTGAACAAATGTGATAGAATCTTGCTGTATTATTAAATTAACCATAATATAAAATGATCTAATCGGGTCTCTGTTTGCCCTACCCTGGAACTTTAATAGTGCAGTTTACTCGTCATTTCATGCGCTTTGAGCTGCCGCTTAGCCCAATACGCTATCTGAAATAGGAGCGATATAAATTGAACAAATGTGATAGAATTTCGCTGAATTCTTAAATTAACCATAATATAAAATGATATAATCGGGTCTCTGTTTGCCCTACCCTAGAACCTTATTAGTGCATTTTATTCGCCATTTTATACGCTTTGAGATGCCGCTTTGCCCAATACGCTATCTGAAATAGGAGCGACGTAAATTGATCAAATGTGATAAAATTTTGCTGAATTCTTAAATTAACCACAATATAAAATGATCTCATCGGGTCTCTGTTTGCCCTACCCTAGAAGTTTAATAGTGCATTTTACTCGCCAATTCATGCGCTTTGAGATGCCGCATAGCCCAATACGCTATCTGAAATAGGAGCGACGTAAATTGAACAAATGTGATAGAATTTCCGTGAATTCTTATATTAACCTTAATGTAAAATGATCTAATCGGGTCTCTGTTCGCCCTACCATAGAAGTCTAATGGTGCATTTTACTCGCCATTTCATGCGCTTTGATATGCCGCTTAGCCCAATACGCTATCTGAAATAGGAGCGACGTATGTTGAACAAATGTGACAGAATTTCGCTGAATTCTTTTATTAACCATAATGTAAAATGATCTGATCGGGTCTCTGTTCGCCCTAGCCTAGAAGTTTAATAGTGAATTTTATTCGTCATTTCATGCGCATTGAGATGCCGCTTAGCCCAATACGCTATCTGAAATAGGAACGATGTAAATTGAACAAATGTGATGCAATTTCCCTGAAATCTTATATTAAACAAAATATAAAATGATATAATCGGGTCTCTGATTGCCCTATCATAGAAGTTTAGTAGCGCATTTTACTCGCCATTCCACGCGCTTTAAGATGCCGCCTAGCCCAGTACGCTATCTAAAATAGGAGCGACGTAAGTTGAACAAATGTGATAGAATTACGCTGCATTCTTATATTAACCGTAATATAAAATGATCTAATCGGGTCTCTGTTTGCCTTATCCTAGAAGTTTAATAGTGAATTTTATTCGCCACTTCATGCGCTTTGAGATGCCGCTTAGCCCAATACGCTATCTGAAATAGGAGCGACGTAAATTGAACAAATGTGATAGAATTTCGCTGAATTCTTAAATTAACTATAATATAAAATGATCTAATCGGTTCACTGATTGCCCTATCAAAGAAGTTTAATAGTGCATTTTACTCGGCATTCCACGCGGTTTAAGTTGCCGCATAGCCCAGTACGCTATCTGAAATAGGAGCGACGTAAATTGAACAAATGTGATAGAATTTCGCAGAATTCTTATATTAACCAAAATATAAAATGATCTAATCGGGTCTCTGATTGCCCTATCATAGAAGATTAATAGTGCATTTTACTCGCCACACCACGCGCTTTAAGATGCCGCCTAGCCCAGTACGCTATCCGAAATAGGAGCGACGTAAATTGAACAAATGTGATAGAATCTTGCTGTATTATTAAATTAACCATAATATAAAATGATCTAATCGGGTCTCTGTTTGCCCTACCCTGGAACTTTAATAGTGCAGTTTACTCGTCATTTCATGCGCTTTGAGCTGCCGCTTAGCCCAATACGCTATCTGAAATAGGAGCGATATAAATTGAACAAATGTGATAGAATTTCGCTGAATTCTTAAATTAACCATAATATAAAATGATATAATCGGGTCTCTGTTTGCCCTACCCTAGAACCTTATTAGTGCATTTTATTCGCCATTTTATACGCTTTGAGATGCCGCTTTGCCCAATACGCTATCTGAAATAGGAGCGACGTAAATTGATCAAATGTGATAAAATTTTGCTGAATTCTTAAATTAACCACAATATAAAATGATCTCATCGGGTCTCTGTTTGCCCTACCCTAGAAGTTTAATAGTGCATTTTACTCGCCAATTCATGCGCTTTGAGATGCCGCATAGCCCAATACGCTATCTGAAATAGGAGCGACGTAAATTGAACAAATGTGATAGAATTTCCGTGAATTCTTATATTAACCTTAATGTAAAATGATCTAATCGGGTCTCTGTTCGCCCTACCATAGAAGTCTAATGGTGCATTTCACTCGCCATTTCATGCGCTTTGATATGCCGCTTAGCCCAATACGCTATCTGAAATAGGAGCGACGTATGTTGAACAAATGTGACAGAATTTCGCTGAATTCTTTTATTAACCATAATGTAAAATGATCTGATCGGGTCTCTGTTCGCCCTAGCCTAGAAGTTTAATAGTGAATTTTATTCGCCACTTCATGCGCTTTGAGATGCCGCTTAGCCGAATACGCTATCTGAAATAGGAGCGATGTAAATTGAACAAATGTGATGCAATTTCCCTGAAATCTTATATTAAACAAAATATAAAATGATATAATCGGGTCTCTGATTGCCCTATCATAGAAGTTTAGTAGCGCATTTTACTCGCCATTCCACGCGCTTTAAGATGCCGCCTAGCCCAGTACGCTATCTAAAATAGGAGCGACGTAAGTTGAACAAATGTGATAGAATTACGCTGCATTCTTATATTAACCGTAATATAAAATGATCTAATCGGGTCTCTGTTTGCCTTATCCTAGAAGTTTAATAGTGAATTTTATTCGCCACTTCATGCGCTTTGAGATGCCGCTTAGCCCAATACGCTATCTGAAATAGGAGCGACGTAAATTGAACAAATGTGATAGAATTTCGCTGAATTCTTAAATTAACTATAATATAAAATGATCTAATCGGTTCACTGATTGCCCTATCAAAGAAGTTTAATAGTGCATTTTACTCGGCATTCCACGCGGTTTAAGTTGCCGCATAGCCCAGTACGCTATCTGAAATAGGAGCGACGTAAATTGAACAAATGTGATAGAATTTCGCAGAATTCTTATATTAACCAAAATATAAAATGATCTAATCGGGTCTCTGATTGCCCTATCATAGAAGATTAATAGTGCATTTTACTCGCCACACCACGCGCTTTAAGATGCCGCCTAGCCCAGTACGCTATCCGAAATAGGAGCGACGTAAATTGAACAAATGTGATAGAATCTTGCTGTATTATTAAATTAACCATAATATAAAATGATCTAATCGGGTCTCTGTTTGCCCTACCCTGGAACTTTAATAGTGCAGTTTACTCGTCATTTCATGCGCTTTGAGCTGCCGCTTAGCCCAATACGCTATCTGAAATAGGAGCGATATAAATTGAACAAATGTGATAGAATTTCGCTGAATTCTTAAATTAACCATAATATAAAATGATATAATCGGGTCTCTGTTTGCCCTACCCTAGAACTTTATTAGTGCATTTTATTCGCCATTTTATACGCTTTGAGATGCCGCTTTGCCCAATACGCTATCTGAAATAGGAGCGACGTAAATTGATCAAATGTGATAAAATTTTGCTGAATTCTTAAATTAACCACAATATAAAATGATCTCATCGGGTCTCTGTTTGCCCTACCCTAGAAGTTTAATAGTGCATTTTACTCGCCAATTCAGGCGCTTTGAGATGCCGCATAGCCCAATACGCTATCTGAAATAGGAGCGACGTAAATTGAACAAATGTGATAGAATTTCCGTGAATTCTTATATTAACCTTAATGTAAAATGATCTAATCGGGTCTCTGTTCGCCCTATCATAGAAGATTAATAGTGCATTTTACTCGCCACACCACGCGCTTTAAGATGCCGCCTAGCCCAGTACGCTATCCGAAATAGGAGCGACGTAAATTGAACAAATGTGATAGAATCTTGCTGTATTATTAAATTAACCATAATATAAAATGATCTAATCGGGTCTCTGTTTGCCCTACCCTGGAACTTTAATAGTGCAGTTTACTCGTCATTTCATGCGCTTTGAGCTGCCGCTTAGCCCAATACGCTATCTGAAATAGGAGCGATATAAATTGAACAAATGTGATAGAATTTCGCTGAATTCTTAAATTAACCATAATATAAAATGATATAATCGGGTCTCTGTTTGCCCTACCCTAGAACTTTATTAGTGCATTTTATTCGCCATTTTATACGCTTTGAGATGCCGCTTTGCCCAATACGCTATCTGAAATAGGAGCGACGTAAATTGATCAAATGTGATAAAATTTTGCTGAATTCTTAAATTAACCACAATATAAAATGATCTCATCGGGTCTCTGTTTGCCCTACCCTAGAAGTTTAATAGTGCATTTTACTCGCCAATTCATGCGCTTTGAGATGCCGCATAGCCCAATACGCTATCTGAAATAGGAGCGACGTAAATTGAACAAATGTGATAGAATTTCCGTGAATTCTTATATTAACCTTAATGTAAAATGATCTAATCGGGTCTCTGTTCGCCCTACCATAGAAGTCTAATGGTGCATTTCACTCGCCATTTCATGCGCTTTGATATGCCGCTTAGCCCAATACGCTATCTGAAATAGGAGCGACGTATGTTGAACAAATGTGATAGAATTTCGCTGAATTCTTTTATTAACCATAATGTAAAATGATCTGATCGGGTCTCTGTTCGCCCTAGCCTAGAAGTTTAATAGTGAATTTTATTCGCCACTTCATGCGCTTTGAGATGCCGCTTAGCCGAATACGCTATCTGAAATAGGAGCGATGTAAATTGAACAAATGTGATGCAATTTCCCTGAAATCTTATATTAAACAAAATATAAAATGATATAATCGGGTCTCTGATTGCCCTATCATAGAAGTTTAGTAGCGCATTTTACTCGCCATTCCACGCGCTTTAAGATGCCGCCTAGCCCAGTACGCTATCTAAAATAGGAGCGACGTAAGTTGAACAAATGTGATAGAATTACGCTGCATTCTTATATTAACCGTAATATAAAATGATCTAATCGGGTCTCTGTTTGCCTTATCCTAGAAGTTTAATAGTGAATTTTATTCGCCACTTCATGCGCTTTGAGATGCCGCTTAGCCCAATACGCTATCTGAAATAGGAGCGACGTAAATTGAACAAATGTGATAGAATTTCGCTGAATTCTTAAATTAACTATAATATAAAATGATCTAATCGGGTCACTGATTGCCCTATCAAAGAAGTTTAATAGTGCATTTTACTCGCCATTCCACGCGGTTTAAGTTGCCGCATAGCCCAGTACGCTATCTGAAATAGGAGCGACGTAAATTGAACAAATGTGATAGAATTTCGCAGAATTCTTATATTAACCAAAATATAAAATGATCTAATCGGGTCTCTGATTGCCCTATCATAGAAGATTAATAGTGCATTTTACTCGCCACACCACGCGCTTTACGATGCCGCCTAGCCCAGTACGCTATCCGAAATAGGAGCGACGTAAATTGAACAAATGTGATAGAATCTTGCTGTATTATTAAATTAACCATAATATAAAATGATCTAATCGGGTCTCTGTTTGCCCTACCCTGGAACTTTAATAGTGCAGTTTACTCGTCATTTCATGCGCTTTGAGCTGCCGCTTAGCCCAATACGCTATCTGAAATAGGAGCGATATAAATTGAACAAATGTGATAGAATTTCGCTGAATTCTTAAATTAACCATAATATAAAATGATATAATCGGGTCTCTGTTTGCCCTACCCTAGAACTTTATTAGTGCATTTTATTCGCCATTTTATACGCTTTGAGATGCCGCTTAGCCCAATACGCTATCTGAAATAGGAGCGACGTAAATTGAACAAATGTGATAGAATTTCGCTGGATTCTTATATTAACCAAAACATAAAATGATCTAATCGGGTCTCTGATTGCCCTATCATAGAAGTTTAGTAGTGCATTTTACTCGCCATCCACGCGGTTGAAGTTGCCGCCTAGCCCAGTACGCTATCTGAAATAGGAGCTACGTAAGTTGAACAAATGCGACAGAATTACGCTGAATTCTTCTATTAACCGTAATATAAAATGATCTAATCGGGTCTCTGTTTGCCTTATCCTAGAAGTTTAATAGTGCATTTTACTCGCCATTTCATGCGCTTTGAGATGCCGCTTAGCCCAATAAGCTATCTGAAATAGGAGCGATGTAAATTGAACAAATGTGATAGAATTTCGCTGACTTCTTAAATTAACCATAATATGAAATGACCTAATCGGGTCTCTGTTTGCCCTACCCTAGAAGTTTAATAGTGCATTTTACTCGTCATTTCATGCGCTTTGAGATGCCGTCTAGCCCAGTGCGCTATCTGAAATAAGAGCGACGTAAATTGAACAAATGTGATAGAATTTCGCTGAATTCTTTTATTAACCATAACGTTAAATGATCTAATCGGGTCTCTGTTCGCCATAGCGTAGAAGCTTAATAGTGCATTTTACTCGCCATTTCATGCGCTTTGAGATGCCGCTTAGCCCAATACGCTATCTGAAATAGGAGCGACGTAAATTGAACAAATGTGATAGAATTTCGCTGAATTCTTAAATTAACCATAATATAAAATGATCTAATGGGGTCTCTGTTTGCCCTACCCTAGAAGTTTAATAGTGCATTTTACTCGCCATTTCTTGCGCTTTGAGATGCCGCTTAGCCCAATACGCTATCTGAAATAGGAGCGACGTAAATTGAACAAATGTGATAGAATTTCGCTGAATTCTTATATTAACCAAAATATAAAATGATCTAATCGGGTCTCTGATTGCCCTATCATAGAAGTTTAATAGTGCATTGTACTCGCCATTCCACGCGCTTTAAGATGCCGCCTAGCCCAGTACGCTATCTGAAATAGGAGCTACGTAAGTTGAACAAATGTCACAGAATTACGCTGAATTCTTATATTAACCGTAACATAAAATGATCTAATCGGGTCTCTCTTTGCCTTATCCTAGAAGTTTAATAGTGCATTTTACTCGCCATTTCATGCGCTTTGAGATGCCGCTTAGCCCAATACGCTATCTGAAATAGGAGCGACGTAAATTGAACAAATGTGCTAGAATTTCGCTGATTTCTTATATTAACCAAAATATAAAATGATCTAATCCGGTCTCTGTTTGCCCTACCCTAGAAGTTTAATAGTGCATTTTACGAGCCATTTCTTGCGCTTTGAGATGCAGCTTAGCCCAATACGCTATCTGAAATAGGAGCGACGTAAATTGAACAAATGTGATAGAATTTCGCTGAATTCTTATATTAACCTTAATGTTAAATGATCTAATCGGGTCTTTGTTCGCCCTACCCTAGAAGTTTAATAGTGCATTTCACTCGTCATTTCATGCGCTTTGAGATGCCGCTTAGCACAATACGCTATCTGAAATAGGAGCGGCGTAAGTTGAACAAATGAGATAGAATTTCCCTGAAATCTTATATTAAACAAAATATAAAATGATCTAATGGGGTCTCTGTTTGCCCTACCCTAGAAGTCTAATGGTGCATTTCACTCGCCATTTCATGCGCTTTGATATGCCGCTTAGCCCAATACGCTATCTGAAATAGGAGCGACGTATGTTGAACAAATGTGATAGAATTTCGCTGAATTCTTTTATTAACCATAATGTAAAATGATCTGATCGGGTCTCTGTTCGCCCTAGCCTAGAAGTTTAATAGTGAATTTTATTCGCCACTTCATGCGCTTTGAGATGCCGCTTAGCCGAATACGCTATCTGAAATAGGAGCGATGTAAATTGAACAAATGTGATGCAATTTCCCTGAAATCTTATATTAAACAAAATATAAAATGATATAATCGGGTCTCTGATTGCCCTATCATAGAAGTTTAGTAGCGCATTTTACTCGCCATTCCACGCGCTTTAAGATGCCGCTTAGCCCAATACGCTATCTAAAATAGGAGCGACGTAAATTGAACAAATGTGATAGAATTTCGCTGGATTCTTATATTAACCAAAACATAAAATGATCTAATCGGGTCTCTGATTGCCCTATCATAGAAGTTTAGTAGTGCATTTTACTCGCCATCCACGCGGTTGAAGTTGCCGCCTAGCCCAGTACGCTATCTGAAATAGGAGCTACGTAAGTTGAACAAATGTGATAGAATTTCGCTGAATTCTTTTATTAACCATAACGTTAAATGATCTAATCGGGTCTCTGTTCGCCATAGCGTAGAAGCTTAATAGTGCATTTTACTCGCCATTTCATGCGCTTTGAGATGCCGCTTAGCCCAATACGCTATCTGAAATAGGAGCGACGTAAATTGAACAAATGTGATAGAATTTCGCTGAATTCTTAAATTAACCATAATATAAAATGATCTAATGGGGTCTCTGTTTGCCCTACCCTAGAAGTTTAATAGTGCATTTTACTCGCCATTTCTTGCGCTTTGAGATGCCGCTTAGCCCAATACGCTATCTGAAATAGGAGCGACGTAAATTGAACAAATGTGATAGAATTTCGCTGAATTCTTATATTAACCAAAATATAAAATGATCTAATCGGGTCTCTGATTGCCCTATCATAGAAGTTTAATAGTGCATTGTACTCGCCATTCCACGCGCTTTAAGATGCCGCCTAGCCCAGTACGCTATCTGAAATAGGAGCTACGTAAGTTGAACAAATGTCACAGAATTACGCTGAATTCTTATATTAACCGTAACATAAAATGATCTAATCGGGTCTCTCTTTGCCTTATCCTAGAAGTTTAATAGTGCATTTTACTCGCCATTTCATGCGCTTTGAGATGCCGCTTAGCCCAATACGCTATCTGAAATAGGAGCGACGTAAATTGAACAAATGTGCTAGAATTTCGCTGATTTCTTATATTAACCAAAATATAAAATGATCTAATCCGGTCTCTGTTTGCCCTACCCTAGAAGTTTAATAGTGCATTTTACGAGCCATTTCTTGCGCTTTGAGATGCAGCTTAGCCCAATACGCTATCTGAAATAGGAGCGACGTAAATTGAACAAATGTGATAGAATTTCGCTGAATTCTTATATTAACCTTAATGTTAAATGATCTAATCGGGTCTTTGTTCGCCCTACCCTAGAAGTTTAATAGTGCATTTCACTCGTCATTTCATGCGCTTTGAGATGCCGCTTAGCACAATACGCTATCTGAAATAGGAGCGGCGTAAGTTGAACAAATGAGATAGAATTTCCCTGAAATCTTATATTAAACAAAATATAAAATGATCTAATCGGGTCTCTGTTCGCCCTACCCAAGAAGTTTAATAGTGCATTTTACTCGCCATTCCACGCGCTTTAAGATGCCGCATAGCCCAGTATGCTATCTGAAATAGGAGCGACGTAAATTGAACAAATGTGATAGAATTTCGCTGATTTCTTATATTAACCAAAATATAAAATGATCTAATCCGGTCTCTGTTTGCCCTACCCTAGAAGTTTAATAGTGCATTTTACGAGCCATTTCTTGCGCTTTGAGATGCAGCTTAGCCCAATACGCTATCTGAAATAGGAGCGACGTAAATTGAACAAATGTGATAGAATTTCGCTGAATTCTTTTATTAACCATAATGTTAAATGATATAATCGGGTCTCTGTTTGCCTTATCCTAGAAGTTTAAGTGTGCATTTTACTCGCCATTTCATGCGCTTTGAGATGCCGCATAGCCCAGTATGCTATCTGAAATAGGAGCTACGTAAGTTGAACAAATGTCACAGAATTACGCTGAATTCTTATATTAACCGTAATATAAAATGACCTAATCGGGTCTCTGGTTGCCCTACCCTAGAAGTTTAATAGTGCATTTTAGTCGCCATTCCTTGCGCTTTAAGATGCCGCTTAGCCCAATACGCTATCTGAAATACGAGCGACGTAAGTTGAACAAATGTGATAGAATTTCCCTGAACTCATATATTAACCTTAATGTAAAATGATCTAATCGGGTCTCTGTTCGCCACACCATAGCAGTCTAATAGTGCATTTCACTCGGCATTTCATGCGCTTTGAGATGCCGCTTAGCCCATTACGCTATCTGAAATAGGAGCGACGTAAACTGAACAAATGTGTTAGAATTTCCCTGAAATCTTATATTAAACAAAATATAAAATGATCTAATCGGGTCTCTGATTGCCCTATCATAGAAGTTTAGTAGTAAATTTTACTCGCCATTCCACGCGCTTTAAGATGCCGCCTAGCCCAGTACGCTATCTGAAATAGGAGCGACGTAAGTTGAACAAATGTGATAGAATTTCCCTGAATTCTTAAATGAACCATAATATAAAATGATCTAATTGGGTCTCTGTTTGCCCTACCCTAGAAGTGTAATAGTGCATTTTACTCGCCATTTCTTGCGCTGTGAGATGCCGCTTAGCCCAATACGCTATCTGAAATATCAACGACGTAAATTGAGCAAATGTGATAGAATTTCGCTGAATTCTTATATTAACCTTAATGTAAAATGATCTAATCGGGTCTCTGTTCGCCCTACCCTAGAAGTTAATAGTGCATTTCACTCGTCATTTCATGAGCTTTGAGATGCCGCTCAGCCCAATAAGCTATCTGAAATAGGAGCGACGTAAATTGAACAAATGTGATAGAATTTCGCTGATTTCTTGTATTAACCAAAATATAGAATGATCTAATCGGGTCTCTGATTGCCCTATCATAGAAGTTTAATAGTGCATTTCAGTCGCCATTCCACGCGCTTTAAGGTGCCGCCTAGCACATTACGCTATCTGAAATAGGAGCGACGTAAATTGAACAAATGTGATAGAATTTCCCTTAATTCTTATATTAACCTTAATGTAAAATGATCTAATCGGGTCTCCGTTCGCCCTACCATAGAAGTCTAATAGTGCATTTCACTCGTCATTTCATGAGCTTTGAGATGCCGCTCAGCCCAATAAGCTATCTGAAATTGGAGCGACGTAAATTGAACAAATGTGATAGAGTTTCGCTGATATCTTGTATTAACCAAAATATAAAATGATCTAATCGGGTCTCTGATTGCCCTATCATAGAAGTTTAATAGTGCATTTCACTCGCCATTCCACGCGCTTTAAGGTGCCGCCTAGCACATTACGCTATCTGAAATAGGAACGACGTAAATTCAACAAATGTGATAGAATTTTGCTGAATTCTTAAATTAAACATAATATAAAATGATCTAATCGGTTCTCTGTTTACCCTGGCCTAGAAGTTTAACAGTGCATTTTACTCGCCATTTCATGCGCTTTGAGATGCCGCTTAGCCCAATACGCTATCTGAAATAGGAGCCACGTAAATTGAGCAAATGTGCTAGAATTTCCCTGAATTCTTATATTAAACTTAATGTAAAATGATCTAATCGGGTCTCTGTTCGTCCTACCATAGAAGTCTAATAGTGCATTTTACTCGCCATTTCATGCGCTTTGAGATGCCGCTTAGACCTATACGCTATCTGAAATAGGAGCGACGTAAGTTGAACAAATGTGATAGAATTTCGCTGAATTCTTAAATTAACCATAATATAAAATGATCTAATCGCGTCTCTGTTTGCCCTACCCTAGAAGTTTATTAGTGCATTTTACTCGCCATTTCTTCCGCTTTGAGATGCCGCTTATCCCAATACACTATCTGAAATATGAGCGACGTAAATTGAACAAATGTGATAGAATGTCGCTGAATTCTTGTATTAATCTTAATGAAAAATGATCTAATCGGGTCTCTGTTGGCCCTACCCTAGAAGTTTAATAGTGCATTTTAGTCGCCATTCCTCGCGCTTTAAGATGCCGCTTAGCCCAATACGCTATCTGAAATACGAGCGACGTAAGTTGAACAAATGTGATAGAATTTCCCTGAACTCATATATTAACCTTAATGTAAAATGATCTAATCGGGTCTCTGTTCGCCACACCATAGCAGTCTAATAGTGCATTTCACTCGGCATTTCATGCGCTTTGAGATGCCGCTTAGCCCATTACGCTATCTGAAATAGGAGCGACGTAAGTTGAACAAATGTGATAGAATTACGCTGAATTCTTATATTAACCGTAATATAAAATGATCTAATCGGGTCTCTGTTTGTCTTATCCTAGAAGTTTAATAGTGCATTTTACTCGCCATTCCACGCGCTTTAAGATGCCGCAAAGCCCAGTACGCTGTCTGAAATAGGAGCGACGTAAATTGAACAAATGTGATAGAATTTTGCTGAATTCTTAAATGAACCATAATATAAGATGATCTAATCGGGTCTCTGTTTGCCCTACCCTGGAAATTTAATAGTGCATTGTACTCGCCATTTCATGCGCTTTGAGAGGCCGCTTAGCCCAATAAGCTATCTGAAATAGGAGCGACGTAAATTGAACAAATGTGATAGAATTTCCCTGAAATCTTATATTAAACAAAATATAAAATGATGTAATCGGGTCTCTGATTGCCCTATCATAGAAGTTTAGTAGTGCATTTTACTCGCCATTCCACGCGCTTTAAGATGCCGCCTAGCGCATTACGCTATCTGAAATAGGAACGACGTAAATTGAACAAATGTGATAGAATTTTGCTGAATTCTTAAATTAACCATAATATAAAATGATCTAATCGGGTCTCTGTTTGCACTAGCCTAGAAGGATAATAGTGCATTTCACTCGTCATTTCATACGCTTTGAGATGCCGCTTAGCCCAATACGCTATCTGAAATAGGAGCGACGTAAAATGAACAAATGTGATAGGATTTCGCTGAATTCATATATTGACCAAAATATAAAATGATCTAATCGGGTCTCTGATTGCCCTATCATAGAAGTTTAATAGTGCATTTTACTCGCCATTTCATCCGCTTTGAGATGCCGTTCAGCCCAATACGCTATCTGAAATAGGAGCGACGTAAATGGAACAAATGTGATAGAATTTCCCTGAAATCTTATATTAAACAAAATATAAAATGATCTAATCGGGTCTCTGATTGCCCTATCATAGAAGTTTAGTAGTGCATTTTACTCGCCATTCCACGCGCTTTAAGATGCCGCTCAGCCCAATAAGCTATCTGAAATAGGAGCGACGTAAATTGAACAAATGTGATAGAATTTCCCTGAAATCTTATATTAAACAAAATATAAAATGATCTAATCGGGTCTCTGATTGCCCTATCATAGAAGTGTAGTAGTGCATTTTACTCGCCATTCCACGCGCTTTAAGATGCCGCTCAGCCCAATAAGCTATCTGAAATAGGAGCCACGTAAATTGAGCAAATGTGCTAGAATTTCCCTGAATTCTTATATTAACCTTAATGTAAAATGATCTAATCGGGTCTCTGTTCGCCCTACCATAGAAGTCTAATAGTGCATTTTACTCGCCATTTCATGCGCTTTGAGATGCCGCTTAGCCCTATACGCTATCTGAAATAGGAGCGACGTAAGTTGAACAAATGTGATAGAATTTCCCTGAATTCTTATATTAACCTTAATGTAAAATGATCTAATCGGGTCTCTGTTCGCCCTACCCTAGAAATTTAATAGTGCATTTTACTCGCCATTCCACGCGCTTTAAGATGCCGCTTAGCCCAATACGCTATCTGAAATACGAGCGACGTAAATTGAACAAATGTGATAGAATTGCCCTGAATTCTTATATTAACCTTAATGTAAAATGATCTAATCGGGTCTCTGTTTGCCCTACCATAGAAGTCTAATAGTGCATTTCACTCGCCATTTCATGCGCTTTGAGATGCCGCCTAGCCCAGTACGCTATCTGAAATAGGAGCGACGTAAATTGAACAAATGTGACAGAATTTCGCTGAATTCTTAAATTAACCATAATATAAAATGATCTAATCGGGTCCCTGTTTGCCCTACCCTAGAAGTTAATAGTGCATTTCACTCGTCATTTCATGAGCTTTGAGATGCCGCTCAGCCCAATAAGCTATCTGAAATAGGAGCGACGTAAATTGAACAAATGTGATAGAATTTCGCTGATTTCTTGTATTAACCAAAATATAAAATGATCTAATCGGGTCTCTGATTGCCGTATCATAGAAGTTTAATAGTGAATTTTACTCGCCATTCCACGCGCTTTAAGATGCCGCCTAGCACAGTACGCTATCTGAAATAGGAGCGACGTAAATTGAACAAATGTGATAGAATTACGCTGAATTCTTATATTAACCGTAATATAAAACGATCTAATCGGGTCTCTGTTTGCCTTACCCTACAAGTTTAATAGTGCGTTTTACTCGACATTTGATGCGCTTTGAGATGCCGCTTAGCCCAATACGCTATCTGAAATAGGAGCGTCGTAAATTGAACAAATGTGATAGAATTTCTCTGAATTCTTAAATTAACCATAATATAAAATGATCTAATCGGGTCTCTGTTCGCCCTACCCTAGAAGTTTAATAGTGCATTTTACTCGCCATTCCCCGCGCTTTAAGATGCCGCTTAGCCCAATACGAGCGACGTAAATTGAACAAATGTGATAGAATTACGCTGAATTCTTATATTAACCGTAATATAAAATGATGTAATCGGGTATCTGTTTGCCTTACCCTAGAAGTTTAATAGTGCGTTTTACTCGCCATTTCATGCGCTTTGACATGCCGCTTAGCCCAATACGCTACCTGAAATAGGAGCGACGTAAATTGAACAAATGTGATAGAATTTCGCTGAATTCTTAAATTAACCATAATATAAAATGATCTAATCGGGTCTCTGTTCGCCCTACCCTAGAAGTTTAATAGTGCATTTTACTCGCCATTCCGCGCGCTTTAAGATGCCGCTTAGCCCAATACGAGCGACGTAAATTGAACAAATGTGATAGAATTACGCTGAATTCTTATATTAACCGTAATATAAAATGATGTAATCGGGTATCTGTTTGCCTTACCCTAGAAGTTTAATAGTGCGTTTTACTCGCCATTTCATGCGCTTTGAGGTGCCGCTTAGCCCAATACGCTATCAGAAATAGGAGCGACGTAAATCGAACAAATGTGATAGAATTTCCCTGAATTCTTATATTAACCTTAATGTAAAATGATCTAATCGGGTCTCTGTTCGCCACACCATAGAAGTCTAATAGTGCATTTCACGCGGCATTTCATGCGCTTTGAGATGCCGCTTAGCCCATTCCGCTATCTGAAATAGAAGCGACGTAAACTGAACAAATGTGGTAGAATTTCCCTGAAATGTTATATTAAACAAAATATAAAACGATCTAATCCGGTCCCTGATTGCCCTATCATAGAAGTTTAGTCGTAAATTTTACTCGCCATTCCACGCGCTTTAAGATGCCGCCTAGCCCAGTACGCTATCTGAAATAGGACCGACGTAAATTGAACAAATGTGATAGAATTTCGGTGAATTATTAAATTAACCATAATATAAAGTGATCTAATCGGGTCTCTGTTTGCCCTACCCGAGAAGTGTAATAGTGCATTTTACTCGCCATTTCTGCGCTGTGAGATGCCGCTTAGCCCTATACGCTATCTGAAATATCAACGACGTAAATTGAGCAAATGTGATAGAATTTCGCTGAATTCTCATAGTAACCTTAATGTAAAATGATCTAATCGGGTCTCTGTTTGCACTACCCTAGAAGGATAACAGTGCATTTCACTCGTCATTTCATACGCTTTGAGATGCCGCTTAGCCCATTACGCTATCTGAAATGGGAGCGACGTAAACTGAACAAATGTGATAGAATTTCCCTCAAATCTTATATTAAACAAAATATAAAATGATCTAATCGGGTCTCTGATTGCCCTATCATAGAAGTTTGGTAGTGCATTTTATCGCCATTCCACGCGCTTTAAGATGCCGCCTAGCCCAGTACGCTATCTGAAATAGGAGCGACGTAAGTTGAACAAATGTGATAGAATTACGCTGAATTCTTATATTAACCGTAATATAAAATGATCTAATCGGGTCTCTGATTGCCCTATCATAGAAGTTTAATAGTGCATTTTACTCGCCATTTCATCCGCTTTGAGATGCCGTTTAGTCCAATACGCTATCTGAAATAGGAGCGACGTAAATGGAACAAATGTGATAGAATTTCCCTGAAACCTTATATTAAACAAAATATAAAATGATCTAATCGGGTCTCTGATTGCCCTATCATAGAAGTTTAGTAGTGCATTTTACTCGCCATTCCACGCGCTTTAAGATGTCGCTCAGCCCAATAAGCTATCTGAAATAGGAGCGACGTAAATTGAACAAATGTGATAGAATTTCGCTGATTTCTTGTATTAACCAAAATATAAAATGATCTAATCGGGTCTCTCATTGCCCTATCATAGAAGTTTAATAGTGCATTTCACTCGCCATTCCACGCGCTTTAAGATGCCGCCTAGTACATTACGCTATCTGAAATAGGAACGACGTAAATTGAACAAATGTGATAGAATTTTGCTGAATTCTTAAATTAACCATAATATAAAATGATCTCATCGGGTCTCTGATTGCCGTATTATAGAAGTTTAATAGTGAATTTCACTCGCCATTCCACGCGCTTTAAGATGCCGCCGAGCCCAGTACGCTATCTGAAATAGGAGCGACGTAAATTGAACAAATGTGATAGAATTTCGCTGAATTCTTAAATTAACCATAATATAAAATGATCTAATCGGGCCTCTGTTTGCCCTACCCTAGAAGTTTATTAGTGCATTTTACTCGCCATTTCTTCCGCTTTGAGATGCCGCTTATCCCAATACGCTATCTGTAATATGAGCGACGTAAATTGAACAAATGTGATAGAATTTCGCTGAATTCTTATATTAATCTTAATGAAAAATGATCTAATCGGGTCTCTGTTCGCCCTACCCTAGAAGTTTAATAGTGCATTTTACTCGCCATTCCACGCCCTTTAAGATGCCGCCTAGCCCAGTACGCTATCTGAAATAGGAGCGACGTAAATTGAACAAATCTGACAGAATTTTGCTGAATTCTTAAATTAACCATAATATAAAATGGTATAATCGGGTCTCTGTTTGCCCTACCCTGGAAATTTAAAAGTGCATTTCACTCGCCATTTCATGCGCTTTGAGATGCCGCTTAGCCCAATACGCTATCTGAAATAGGAGCGACGTAAATTGAACAAATGTGATAGAATTTCGCTGATTTCTTGTATTAACCAAAATATAAAATTATCTAATCGGGTCTCTGATTGCCGTATCATAGAAGTTTAATAGTGAATTTTACTCGCCATTCCACGCGCCTTAAGGTGCCGCCTAGCCCAGTACGCTATCTGAAATAGGAGCGACGTAAATTGAACAAATGTGACAGAATTTCGCTGAATTCTTAAATTAACCATAATATAAAATGATCTAATCGGGTCTCTGTTTGCCCTACCCTAGAAGTTAATAGTGCATTTCACTCGTCATTTCATGAGCTTTGAGATGCCGCTCAGCCCAATAAGCTATCTGAAATAGGAGCGACGTAAATTGAACAAATGTGATAGAATTTCGCTGATTTCTTGTATTAACCAAAATATAAAATGATCTAATCGGGTCTCTGATTGCCGTATCATTGAAGTTTAATAGTGAATTTTACTCGCCATTCCACGCGCTTTAAGATGCCGCCTAGCCCAGTACGCTATCTGAAATAGGAGCGACGTAAATTGAACAAATGTGATAGAATTACGCTGAATTCTTATATTAAGCGTAATATAAAATGATCTAATCGGGTCTCTGTTTGCCCTACCATAGAAGTCTAATAGTGCATTTCACTCGCCATTTCATGCGCTTTGAGATGCCGCCTAGCCCAGTACGCTATCTGAAATAGGAGCGACGTAAATTGAACAAATGTGATAGAATTTCGCTGAATTCTTAAATTAACCATAATATAAAATGATTTAATCGGGTCTCTGTTTGCCCTACCCTAGAAGTTTATTAGTGCATTTTACTCGCCATTTCTTCCGCTTTGAGATGCCGCTTATCCCAATACACTATCTGAAATATGAGCGACGTAAATTGAACAAATGTGATAGAATGTCGCTGAATTCTTATATTAATCTTAATGAAAAATGATCTAATCGGGTCTCTGTTGGCCCTACCCTAGAAGTTTAATAGTGCATTTTACTCGCCATTCCACGCGCTTTAAGATGCCGCCTAGCGCATTACGCTATCTGAAATAGGAACGACGTAAATTGAACAAATGTGATAGAATTTTGCTGAATTCTTAAATTAACCATAATATAAAATGATCTAATCGGGTCTCTGTTTGCCCTGGCCTAGAAGTTTAACAGTGCATTTTACACGCCATTTCATGCGCTTTGTGATGCCGCTTAGCCCAATACGCTATCTGAAATAGGAGCGACGTAAACTGAACAAATGTGATAGAATTTCCCTGAATTCTTAAGTGAACCATAATATAAAATGATCTAATCGGGTCTCTGTTTGCCCTACCCTAGAAGTTTATTAGCGCATTTTACTCGCCATTTCTTGCGCTTTGAGATGCCGCTTAGCCCTATACGCTATCTGAAATAGGAGCGACGTAAATTGAACAAATGTGATAGAATTTCGCTGAATTCCTATATTAACCTTAATGTAAAATGATCTAATCGGGTCTCTGTTTGCACTACCCTAGAAGGATAACAGTGCATTTCACTCGTCATTTCATACGCTTTGAGATGCCGCTTAGCCCATTACGCTATCTGAAATGGGAGCGACGTAAACTGAACAAATGTGATAGAATTTCCCTCAAATCTTATATTAAACAAAATATAAAATGATCTAATCGGGTCTCTGATTGCCCTATCATAGAAGTTTGGTAGTGCATTTTACTCGCCATTCCACGCGCTTTAAGATGCCGCCTAGCCCAGTACGCTATCTGAAATAGGAGCGACGTAAGTTGAACAAATGTGATAGAATTACGCTGAATTCTTATATTAACCGTAATATAAAATGATCTAATCGGGTCTCTGATTGCCCTATCATAGAAGTTTAATAGTGCATTTTACTCGCCATTTCATCCGCTTTGAGATGCCGTTTAGCCCAATACGCTATCTGAAATAGGAGCGACGTAAATGGAACAAATGTGATAGAATTTCCCTGAAACCTTATATTAAACAAAATATAAAATGATCTAATCGGGTCTCTGATTGCCCTATCATAGAAGTTTAGTAGTGCATTTTACTCGCCATTCCACGCGCTTTAAGATGTCGCTCAGCCCAATAAGCTATCTGAAATAGGAGCGACGTAAATTGAACAAATGTGATAGAATTTCGCTGATTTCTTGTATTAACCAAAATATAAAATGATCTAATCGGGTCTCTCATTGCCCTATCATAGAAGTTTAATAGTGCATTTCACTCGCCATTCCACGCGCTTTAAGATGCCGCCTAGCACATTACGCTATCTGAAATAGGAACGACGTAAATTGAACAAATGTGATAGAATTTTGCTGAATTCTTAAATTAACCATAATATAAAATGATCTCATCGGGTCTCTGATTGCCGTATTATAGAAGTTTAATAGTGAATTTCACTCGCCATTCCACGCTCTTTAAGATGCCGCCGAGCCCAGTACGCTATCTGAAATAGGAGCGACGTAAATTGAACAAATGTGATAGAATTTCGCTGAATTCTTAAATTAACCATAATATAAAATGATCTAATCGGGTCTCTGTTTGCCCTACCCTAGAAGTTTATTAGTGCATTTTACTCGCCATTTCTTCCGCTTTGAGATGCCGCTTATCCCAATACGCTATCTGAAATATGAGCGACGTAAATTGAACAAATGTGATAGAATTTCGCTGAATTCTTATATTAATCTTAATGAAAAATGATCTAATCGGGTCTCTGTTCGCCCTACCCTAGAAGTTTAATAGTGCATTTTACTCGCCATTCCACGCCCTTTAAGATGCCGCCTAGCCCAGTACGCTATCTGAAATAGGAGCGACGTAAATTGAACAAATCTGACAGAATTTTGCTGAATTCTTAAATTAACCATAATATAAAATGGTATAATCGGGTCTCTGTTTGCCCTACCCTGGAAATTTAAAAGTGCATTTCACTCGCCATTTCATCCGCTTTGAGATGCCGTTTAGCCCAATACGCTATCTGAAATAGGAGCGACGTAAATGGAACAAATGTGATAGAATTTCCCTGAAACCTTATATTAAACAAAATATAAAATGATCTAATCGGGTCTCTGATTGCCCTATCATAGAAGTTTAGTAGTGCATTTTACTCGCCATTCCACGCGCTTTAAGATGCCGCTGAGCCCAATAAGCTATCTGAAATAGGAGCGACGTAAATTGAACAAATGTGATAGAATTTCGCTGATTTCTTGTATTAACCAAAATATAAAATGATCTAATCGGGTCTCTGATTGCCCTATCATAGAAGTTTAATAGTGCATTTCACTCGCCATTCCACGCGCTTTATGGTGCCGCCTAGCACATTACGCCATCTGAAATAGGAACGACGTAAATTGAACAAATGTGATAGAATTTTGCTGAATTCTTAAATTAAACATAATATAAAATGATCTAATCGGTTCTCTGTTTGCCCTGGCCTAGAAGTTTAACAGTGCATTTTACTCGCCATTTCATGCGCTTTGAGATGCCGCTTAGCCCAATACGCTATCTGAAATAGGAGCCACGTAAATTGAGCAAATGTGCTAGAATTTCCCTGAATTCTTATATTAACCTTAATGTAAAATGATCTAATCGGGTCTCTGTTCGTCCTACCATAGAAGTCTAATAGTGCATTTTACTCGCCATTTCATGCGCTTTGAGATGCCGCTTAGACCTATACGCTATCTGAAATAGGAGCGACGTAAGTTGAACAAATGTGATAGAATTTCGCTGAATTCTTAAATTAACCATAATATAAAATGATCTAATCGCGTCTCTGTTTGCTCTACCCTAGAAGTTTATTAGTGCATTTTACTCGCCATTTCTTCCGCTTTGAGATGCCGCTTATCCCAATACACTATCTGAAATATGAGCGACGTAAATTGAACAAATGTGATAGAATGTCGCTGAATTCTTATATTAATCTTAATGAAAAATGATCTAATCGGGTCTCTGTTGGCCCTACCCTAGAAGTTTAATAGTGCATTTTACTCGCCATTCCACGCGCTTTAAGATGCCGCATAGCCCAATACGCTATCTGAAATACGAGCGACGTAAGTTGAACAAATGTGATAGAATTTCCCTGAACTCATATATTAACCTTAATGTAAAATGATCTAATCGGGTCTCTGTTCGCCACACCATAGCAGTCTAATAGTGCATTTCACTCGGCATTTCATGCGCTTTGAGATGCCGCTTAGCCCATTACGCTATCTGAAATAGGAGCGACGTAAACTGAACAAATGTGTTAGAATTTCCCTGAAATCTTATATTAAACAAAATATAAAATGATCTAATCGGGTCTCTGATTGCCCTATCATAGAAGTTTAGTAGTAAATTTTACTCGCCATTCCACGCGCTTTAAGATGCCGCCTAGCCCAGTACGCTATCTGAAATAGGAGCGACGTAAGTTGAACAAATGTGATAGAATTACGCTGAATTCTTATATTAACCGTAATATAAAGTGATCTAATCGGGTCTCTGTTTGTCTTATCCTAGAAGCTTAATAGTGCATTTTACTCGCCATTCCACGCGCTTTAAGATGCCGCATAGCCCAGTACGCTGTCTGAAATAGGAGCGACGTAAATTGAACAAATGTGATAGAATTTTGCTGAATTCTTAAATGAACCATAATATAAGATGATCTAATCGGGTCTCTGTTTGCCCTATCATAGAAGTTTAGTAGTGCATTTTACTCGCCATTCCACGCGCTTTAAGATGCCGCCTAGCGCATTACGCTATCTGAAATAGGAACGACGTAAATTGAACAAATGTGATAGAATTTTGCTGAATTCTTAAATTAACCATAATATAAAATGATCTAATCGGGTCTCTGTTTGCACTAGCCTAGAAGGATAATAGTGCATTTCACTCGTCATTTCATACGCTTTGAGATGCCGCTTAGCCCAATACGCTATCTGAAATAGGACCGACGTAAATTGAACAAATGTGATAGAATTTCCGTGAATTATTAAATTAACCATAATATAAAATGATCAAATCGGGTCTCTGTTTGCCCTACCCTAGAAGTGTAACAGTGCATTTTACTCGCCATTTCTTGCGCTTTGAGATGCCGCTTAGCCCTATACGCTATCTGAAATATCAACGACGTAAATTGAACAAATGTGATAGAATTTCGCTGAATTCCTATATTAACCTTAATGTAAAATGATCTAATCGGGTCTCTGTTTGCACTAGCCTAGAAGGATAATAGTGCATTTCACTCGTCATTTCATACGCTTTGAGATGCCGCTTAGCCCAATACGCTATCTGAAATTGGACCGACGTAAATTGAACAAATGTGATAGAATTTCGGTGAATTATTAAATTAACCATAATATAAAATGATCAAATCGGGTCTCTGTTTGCCCTACCCTAGAAGTGTAATAGTGCATTTTACTCGCCATTTCTTGCGCTTTGAGATGCCGCTTAGCCCTATACGCTATCTGAAATATCAACGACGTAAATTGAACAAATGTGATAGAATTTCGCTGAATTCCTATATTAACCTTAATGTAAAATGATCTAATCGGGTCTCTGTTTGCATTACCCTAGAAGGATAATAGTGCATTTCACTCGTCATTTCATACGCTTTGAGATGCCGCCTAGCCCAGTACGCTATCTGAAATAGGAGCGACGTAAGTTGAACAAATGTGATAGAATTACGCTGAATTCTTATATTAACCGTAATATAAAATGATCTAATCGGGTCTCTGATTGCCCTATCATAGAAGTTTAATAGTGAATTTTATTCGCCACTTCATGCGCTTTGAGATGCCGCTTAGCCCAATACGCTATCTGAAATAGGAGCGACGTAAATTGAACAAATGTGATAGAATTTCGCTGAATTCTTAAATTAACTATAATATAAAATGATCTAATCGGGTCACTGATTGCCCTATCAAAGAAGTTTAATAGTGCATTTTACTCGCCATTCCACGCGGTTTAAGTTGCCGCATAGCCCAGTACGCTATCTGAAATAGGAGCGACGTAAATTGAACAAATGTGATAGAATTTCGCAGAATTCTTATATTAACCAAAATATAAAATGATCTAATCGGGTCTCTGATTGCCCTATCATAGAAGATTAATAGTGCATTTTACTCGCCACACCACGCGCTTTACGATGCCTCCTAGCCCAGTACGCTATCCGAAATAGGAGCGACGTAAATTGAACAAATGTGATAGAATCTTGCTGTATTATTAAATTAACCATAATATAAAATGATCTAATCGGGTCTCTGTTTGCCCTACCCTGGAACTTTAATAGTGCAGTTTACTCGTCATTTCATGCGCTTTGAGCTGCCGCTTAGCCCAATACGCTATCTGAAATAGGAGCGATATAAATTGAACAAATGTGATAGAATTTCGCTGAATTCTTAAATTAACCATAATATAAAATGATATAATCGGGTCTCTGTTTGCCCTACCCTAGAACTTTATTAGTGCATTTTATTCGCCACTTTATACGCTTTGAGATGCCGCTTTGCCCAATACCCTATCTGAAATAGGAGCGACGTAAATTGATCAAATGTGATAAAATTTTGCTGAATTCTTAAATTAACCACAATATAAAATGATCTCATCGGGTCTCTGTTTGCCCTACCCTAGAAGTTTAATAGTGCATTTTACTCGCCAATTCATGCGCTTTGAGATGCCGCATAGCCCAATACGCTATCTGAAATAGGAGCGACGTAAATTGAACAAATGTGATAGAATTTCCGTGAATTCTTATATTAACCTTAATGTAAAATGATCTAATCGGGTCTCTGTTCGCCCTACCATAGAAGTCTAATGGTGCATTTCACTCGCCATTTCATGCGCTTTGATATGCCGCTTAGCCCAATACGCTATCTGAAATAGGAGCGACGTATGTTGAACAAATGTGATAGAATTTCGCTGAATTCTTTTATTAACCATAATGTAAAATGATCTGATCGGGTCTCTGTTCGCCCTAGCCTAGAAGTTTAATAGTGAATTTTATTCGCCACTTCATGCGCTTTGAGATGCCGCTTAGCCGAATACGCTATCTGAAATAGGAGCGACGTAAATTGAACAAATGTGATGCAATTTCCCTGAAATCTTATATTAAACAAAATATAAAATGATATAATCGGGTCTCTGATTGCCCTATCATAGAAGTTTAGTAGCGCATTTTACTCGCCATTCCACGCGCTTTAAGATGCCGCCTAGCCCAGTACGCTATCTAAAATAGGAGCGACGTAAGTTGAACAAATGTGATAGAATTACGCTGCATTCTTATATTAACCGTAATATAAAATGATCTAATCGGGTCTCTGTTTGCCTTATCCTAGAAGTTTAATAGTGAATTTTATTCGCCACTTCATGCGCTTTGAGATGCCGCTTAGCCCAATACGCTATCTGAAATAGGAGCGACGTAAATTGAACAAATGTGATAGAATTTCGCTGAATTCTTAAATTAACTATAATATAAAATGATCTAATCGGGTCACTGATTGCCCTATCAAAGAAGTTTAATAGTGCATTTTACTCGCCATTCCACGCGGTTTAAGTTGCCGCATAGCCCAGTACGCTATCTGAAATAGGAGCGACGTAAATTGAACAAATGTGATAGAATTTCGCAGAATTCTTATATTACCCAAAATATAAAATGATCTAATCGGGTCTCTGATTGCCCTATCATAGAAGATTAATAGTGCATTTTACTCGCCACACCACGCGCTTTAAGATGCCGCCTAGCCCAGTACGCTATCCGAAATAGGAGCGTCGTAAATTGAACAAATGTGATAGAATCTTGCTGTATTATTAAATTAACCATAATATAAAATGATCTAATCGGGTCTCTGTTTGCCCTACCCTGGAACTTTAATAGTGCAGTTTACTCGTCATTTCATGCGCTTTGAGCTGCCGCTTAGCCCAATACGCTATCTGAAATAGGAGCGATATAAATTGAACAAATGTGATAGAATTTCGCTGAATTCTTAAATTAACCATAATATAAAATGATATAATCGGGTCTCTGTTTGCCCTACCCTAGAACTTTATTAGTGCATTTTATTCGCCATTTTATACGCTTTGAGATGCCGCTTTGCCCAATACGCTATCTGAAATAGGAGCGACGTAAATTGATCAAATGTGATAAAATTTTGCTGAATTCTTAAATTAACCACAATATAAAATGATCTAATCGGGTCTCTGTTTGCCCTAGCCTAGAACTTTAATAGCGCATTTTATTCGCCATTTCATGCGCTTAGAGATGCCGCTTAGCCCAATACGCTATCTGAAATAGGAGCGACGTAAGTTGAACAAATGTGCTAGAATTTCGCTGAATACTTTTATTAACCATAATGTAAAATGATCTAATCGGGTCTCTGTTCGCCCTAGCCTAGAAGTATAATAGTGCATTTTACTCGACATTTCATGCGCTTTCAGATGCCGCTTAGCCCAATACGCTATCTGAAATAGGATCGACGTAAATTGAACAAATGTGATAGAATTTCGCTGAATTCTTAAATTAACTATAATGTAAAATGATCTAATCGGGTCTCTGTTCGCCCTAGCCTACAGGTTTAATAGTGGATTTTACTCGCCATTCCACGCGCTTTAAGATGCCGCCTAGCCCAGTACGCTATCTGAAATAGGAGCGACCTAAATTGAACAAATGTGATAGAATTTTGCTGAATTCTTAAATTAACCATAATATTAGATGATCTAATCGGGTCTCTGTTTGCCCTACCCTAGAAGTTTAATAGTGCATTTTACTCGCCATTTCATGCGCTTTGAGATGCCGCTCAGCCCAATACGCTATCTGAAATAGGAGCGACGTGAATTGAACAAATGTGATAAAATTTTGCTGAATTCTTAAATTAACCACAATATAAAATGATCTCATCGGGTCTCTGTTTGCCCTACCCTAGAAGTTTAATAGTGCATTTTACTCGCCAATTCATGCGCTTTGAGATGCCGCTTAGCCGAATACGCTATCTGAAATAGGAGCGATGTAAATTGAACAAATGTGATGCAATTTCCCTGAAATCTTATATTAAACAAAATATAAAATGATATAATCGGGTCTCTGATTGCCCTATCATAGAAGTTTAGTAGCGCATTTTACTCGCCATTCCACGCGCTTTAAGATGCCGCCTAGCCCAGTACGCTATCTAAAATAGGAGCGACGTAAGTTGAACAAATGTGATAGAATTACGCTGCATTCTTATATTAACCGTAATATAAAATGATCTAATCGGGTCTCTGTTTGCCTTATCCTAGAAGTTTAATAGTGAATTTTATTCGCCACTTCATGCGCTTTGAGATGCCGCTTAGCCCAATACGCTATCTGAAATAGGAGCGACGTAAATTGAACAAATGTGATAGAATTTCGCTGAATTCTTAAATTAACTATAATATAAAATGATCTAATCGGGTCACTGATTGCCCTATCAAAGAAGTTTAATAGTGCATTTTACTCGCCATTCCACGCGGTTTAAGTTGCCGCATAGCCCAGTACGCTATCTGAAATAGGAGCGACGTAAATTGAACAAATGTGATAGAATTTCGCAGAATTCTTATATTAACCAAAATATAAAATGATCTAATCGGGTCTCTGATTGCCCAATCATAGAAGATTAATAGTGCATTTTACTCGCCACACCACGCGCTTTACGATGCCGCCTAGCCCAGTACGCTATCCGAAATAGGAGCGACGTAAATTGAACAAATGTGATAGAATCTTGCTGTATTATTAAATTAACCATAATATAAAATGATCTAATCGGGTCTCTGTTTGCCCTACCCTGGAACTTTAATAGTGCAGTTTACTCGTCATTTCATGCGCTTTGAGCTGCCGCTTAGCCCAATACGCTATCTGAAATAGGAGCGATATAAATTGAACAAATGTGATAGAATTTCGCTGAATTCTTAAATTAACCATAATATAAAATGATATAATCGGGTCTCTGTTTGCCCTACCCTAGAACTTTATTAGTGCATTTTATTCGCCATTTTATACGCTTTGAGATGCCGCTTTGCCCAATACGCTATCTGAAATAGGAGCGACGTAAATTGATCAAATGTGATAAAATTTTGCTGAATTCTTAAATTAACCACAATATAAAATGATCTCATCGGGTCTCTGTTTGCCCTACCCTAGAAGTTTAATAGTGCATTTTACTCGCCAATTCATGCGCTTTGAGATGCCGCATAGCCCAATACGCTATCTGAAATAGGAGCGACGTAAATTGAACAAATGTGATAGAATTTCCGTGAATTCTTATATTAACCTTAATGTAAAATGATCTAATCGGGTCTCTGTTCGCCCTACCATAGAAGTCTAATGGTGCATTTCACTCGCCATTTCATGCGCTTTGATATGCCGCTTAGCCCAATACGCTATCTGAAATAGGAGCGACGTATGTTGAACAAATGTGATAGAATTTCGCTGAATTCT
Source organism: Macropis europaea (assembly GCA_916610135.2). Taxonomy (NCBI): domain Eukaryota; kingdom Metazoa; phylum Arthropoda; class Insecta; order Hymenoptera; family Melittidae; genus Macropis; species Macropis europaea. Next base: position 22,808 of record CAKAJE020001272.1, on the reverse strand, counting down.
TAAATTAACTATAATATAAAATGATCTAATCGGGTCACTGATTGCCCTATCAAAGAAGTTTAATAGTGCATTTTACTCGCCATTCCACGCGGTTTAAGTTGCCGCATAGCCCAGTACGCTATCTGAAATAGGAGCGACGTAAATTGAACAAATGTGATAGAATTTCGCAGAATTCTTATATTAACCAAAATATAAAATGATCTAATCGGGTCTCTGATTGCCCTATCATAGAAGATTAATAGTGCATTTTACTCGCCACACCACGCGCTTTACGATGCCGCCTAGCCCAGTACGCTATCCGAAATAGGAGCGACGTAAATTGAACAAATGTGATAGAATCTTGCTGTATTATTAAATTAACCATAATATAAAATGATCTAATCGGGTCTCTGTTTGCCCTACCCTGGAACTTTAATAGTGCAGTTTACTCGTCATTTCATGCGCTTTGCGCTCCCGCTTAGCCCAATACGCTATCTGAAATAGGAGCGATATAAATTGAACAAATGTGATAGAATTTCGCTGAATTCTTAAATTAACCATAATATAAAATGATATAATCGGGTCTCTGTTTGCCCTACCCTAGAACTTTATTAGTGCATTTTATTCGCCATTTTATACGCTTTGAGATGCCGCTTAGCCCAATACGCTATCTGAAATAGGAGCGACGTAAATTGAACAAATGTGATAGAATTTCGCTGGATTCTTATATTAACCGTAACATAAAATGATCTAATCGGGTCTCTCTTTGCCTTATCCTAGAAGTTTAATAGTGCATTTTACTCGCCATTTCATGCGCTTTGAGATGCCGCTTAGCCCAATACGCTATCTGAAATAGGAGCGACGTAAATTGAACAAATGTGATAGAATTTCGCTGATTTCTTATATTAACCAAAATATAAAATGATCTAATCCGGTCTCTGTTTGCCCTACCCTAGAAGTTTAATAGTGCATTTTACGAGCCATTTCTTGCGCTTTGAGATGCAGCTTAGCCCAATACGCTATCTGAAATAGGAGCGACGTAAATTGAACAAATGTGATAGAATTTCGCTGAATTCTTATATTAACCTTAATGTTAAATGATCTAATCGGGTCTTTGTTCGCCCTACTCTAGAAGTTTAATAGTGCATTTCACTCGTCATTTCATGCGCTTTGAGATGCCGCTTAGCACAATACGCTATCTGAAATAGGAGCGGCGTAAGTTGAACAAATGTGATAGAATTTCCCTGAAATCTTATATTAAACAAAATATAAAATGATCTAATCGGGTCTCTGTTCGCCCTACCCAAGAAGTTTAATAGTGCATTTTACTCGCCATTCCACGCGCTTTAAGATGCCGCCTAGCCCAGTATGCTATCTGAAATAGGAGCGACGTAAATTGAACAAATGTGATAGAATTTCGCTGATTTCTTATATTAACCAAAATATAAAATGATCTAATCCGGTCTCTGTTTGCCCTACCCTAGAAGTTTAATAGTGCATTTTACGAGCCATTTCTTGCGCTTTGAGATGCAGCTTAGCCCAATACGCTATCTGAAATAGGAGCGATGTAAATTGAACAAATGTGATAGAATTTCGCTGAATTCTTTTATTAACCATAATGTTAAATGATATAATCGGGTCTCTGTTTGCCTTATCCTAGAAGTTTAAGTGTGCATTTTACTCGCCATTTCATGCGCTTTGAGATGCCGCATAGCCCAGTATGCTATCTGAAATAGGAGCTACGTAAGTTGAACAAATGTCACAGAATTACGCTGAATTCTTATATTAACCGTAATATAAAATGACCTAATCGGGTCTCTGGTTGCCCTACCCTAGAAGTTTAATAGTGCATTTTACTCGCCATTTCTTGCGCTTTGAGATGCCACTTAGCCCAATACGCTATCTGAAATATCGGCGACGTAAATTGAACAAATGTGAGAGAATTTCGCTGAATTCTTATATTAACCTTAATGTAAAATGATCTAATCGGGTCTTTGTTCGCCCTACCCTAGAAGTTTAATAGTGCATTTCACTCGTCATTTCATGCGCTTTGAGATGCCGCTTAGCACAAGTCGCTAACTGAAATAGGAGCGATGTAAATTGAACAAATGTGATAGAATTTCGCTGAATTCTTATATTAACCTTAATGTAAAATGATCTAATCGGGTCTTTGTTCGCCCTACCCTAGAAGTTTAATAGTGCATTTCACTCGTCATTTCATGCGCTTTGAGATGCCGCTTAGCCCAATAAGCTATCTGAAATAGGAGCGACATAAATTGAACAAATGTGATAGAATTACGCTGAATTCTTATATTAACCAAAATATAAAATGATCTAATCGGGTCTCTGATTGCCCTATCATAGATGTTTAAGAGTGCATTTTACTCGCCATTCCACGCGCTTTAAGATGCCGCCTAGCCCAGTACGCTATCTGAAATAGGAGCGACGTAAGCTGAACAAATGTGATAGAATTACGCTGAATTCTTATATTAACCGTAATATGAAATGGTCTAATCGGGTCTCCGTTTGCCTTATCCTAGAAGTTTAATAGTGCATTTTACACGTAATTTCATGCGCTTTGAGACGCCGCTTAGCCCAATACGCTATCAGAAATAGGAGCGATGTAAATTGAACAAATGTGATAGAATTTCGCTGAATTCTTATATTAACCATAATATAAAATGATCTAATCGGGTCTCTGTTCGCCCTACCCAAGAAGTTTAATAGTGCATTTCTCTCGTCACTTCATGCGCTTTGAGATGCTGCTTAGGCCAATACGCTATCTGAAATAGGAGCGACGTAAATTGAACAAATGTGATAGAATTTCCCTGAAATGTTATAGTAAACAAAATATAAAATGATCTAATCGGAACTCTGATTGCCCTATCATAGAAGTTTAGTAGTGCATTTTACTCGCCCTTCCACGCGCTTTAAGATGCCGCCTAGCCCAGTACGCTATCTGAAATAGGAGCGACGTTAATTGAACAAATGTGATAGAATTTCGCTGAATTCTTTTATTAACCATAATGTTAAATGATCTAATCGGGTCTCTGTTTGCCTTATCCTAGAAGTTTAATAGTGCATTTTACTCGCCATTTCATGCGCTTAAGAGATGCCGCTTAGCCCAATACGCTATCTGAAATAGGAGCGATGTAAATCGAACAACTGTGATAGAATTTCGCTGAATTCTTTTATTAACTATAATGTTAAATGATCTAATCGGGTCTCTGTTCGCCATAGCGTAGAAGCTTAATAGTGCATTTTATTCGTCATTTCATGCGCTTTGAGATGCCGCTTAGCCCATTACGCTATCTGAAATAGGAACGACGCAAATTGAACAAATGTGATAGCATTTTGCTGAATTCTTAAATTAACCATAATATAAAATGATGTAATCGGGTCTCTGTTCGCCATACCCAAGAAGTTTAATAGTGCATTTCTCTCGTCATTTCATGCGCTTTGAGATGCCGCTTAGGCCAATACGCTATCTGAAATAGGAGCGACGTAAATTGAACAAATGTGATAGAATTTCCCTGAAATGTTATAGTAAACAAAATATAAAATGATCTAATCGGAACTCTGATTGCCCTATCATAGAAGTTTAGTAGTGCATTTTACTCGCCCTTCCACGCGTTTTAAGATTCCGCCTAGCCCAGTACGCTATCTGAAATAGGAGCGACGTTAGTTGAACAAATGTGATAGAATTTCGCTGAATTCTTTTATTAACCATAATGTTAAATGATCTAATCGGGTCTCTGTTTGCCTTATCCTAGAAGTTTAATAGTGCATTTTACTCGCCATTTCATGCGCTTAAGAGATGCCGCTTAGCCCAATACGCTATCTGAAATAGGAGCGATGTAAATCGAACAAATGTGATAGAATTTCGCTGAATCCTTTTATTAACTATAATGTTAAATGATCTAATCGGGTCTCTGTTCGCCATAGCGTAGAAGCTTAATAGTGCATTTTATTCGTCATTTCATGCGCTTTGAGAGGCCGCTTAGCCCAATACGCTATCTGAAATAGGGACGACGCAAATTGGACAAATGTGATAGAATTTTGCTGAATTCTTAAATTAACCATAATATAAAATGATGTAATCGGGTCTCTGTTCGCCCTACCCAAGAAGTTTAATAGTGCATTTCTCTCGTCATTTCATGCGCTTTGAGATACCGCTTAGGCCAATACGCTATCTGAAATAGGAGCGACGTAAATTGAACAAATGTGATAGAATTTCCCTGAAATGTTATAGTAAACAAAATATAAAATGATCTAATCGGAACTCTGATTGCCCTATCATAGAAGTTTAGTAGTGCATTTTACTCGCCCTTCCACGCGCTTTAAGATGCCGCCTAGCCCAGTACGCTATCTGAAATAGGAGCGACGTTAATTGAACAAATGTGATAGAATTTCGCTGAATTCTTTTATTAACCATAATGTTAAATGATCTAATCGGGTCTCTGTTTGCCTTATCCTAGAAGTTTAATAGTGCATTTTACTCGCCATTTCATGCGCTTAAGAGATGCCGCTTAGCCCAATACGCTATCTGAAATAGGAGCGATGTAAATCGAACAAATGTGATAGAATTTCGCAGAATTCTTTTATTAACTATAATGTTAAATGATCTAATCGGGTCTCTGTTCGCCATAGCGTAGAAGCTTAATAGTGCATTTTATTCGTCATTTCATGCGCTTTGAGATGCAGCTTAGCCCAATACGCTATCTGAAATAGGAACGACGCAAATTGAACAAATGTGATAGAATTTTGCTGAATTCTTAAATTAACCATAATATAAAATGATGTAATCGGGTCTCTGTTCGCCATACCCAAGAAGTTTAATAGTGCATTTCTCTCGTCATTTCATGCGCTTTGAGATGCCGCTGAGGCCAATACGCTATCTGAAATAGGAGCGACGTAAATTGAACAAATGTGATAGAATTTCCCTGAAATGTTATAGTAAACAAAATATAAAATGATCTAATCGGGACTCTGATTGCCCTATCATAGAAGTTTAGTAGTGCATTTTACTCGCCCTTCCACGCGCTTTAAGATGCCGCCTAGCCCAGTACGCTATCTGAAATAGGAGCGACGTTAATTGAACAAATGTGATAGAATTTCGCTGAATTCTTTTATTAACCATAATGTTAAATGATCTAATCGGGTCTCTGTTTGCCTTATCCTAGAAGTTTAATAGTGCATTTTACTCGCCAATTCATGCGCTTAAGAGATGCCGCTTAGCCCAATACGCTATCTGAAATAGGAGCGATGTAAATCGAACAAATTTGATAGAATTTCGCTGAATTCTTTTATTAACTATAATGTTAAATGATGTAATCGGGTCTCTGTTCGCCATAGCGTAGAAGCTTAATAGTGCATTTTATTCGTCATTTCATGCGCTTTGAGAGGCCGCTTAGCCCAATACGCTATCTGAAATAGGAACGACGCAAATTGAACAAATGTGATAGAATTTTGCTGAATTCTTAAATTAACCATAATATAAAATGATGTAATCGGGTCTCTGTTCGCCCTACCCAAGAAGTTTAATAGTGCATTTCTCTCGTCATTTCATGCGCTTTGAGATGCCGCTTAGGCCAATACGCTATCTGAAATAGGAGCGACGTAAATTGAACAAATGTGATAGAATTTCCCTGAAATGTTATAGTAAACAAAATATAAAATGATCTAATCGGAACTCTGATTGCCCTATCATAGAAGTTTAGTAGTGCATTTTACTCGCCCTTCCACGCGCTTTAAGATGCCGTCTAGCCCAGTACGCTATCTGAAATAGGAGCGACGTTAATTGAACAAATGTGATAGAATTTCGCTGAATTCTTTTATTAACCATAATGTTAAATGATCTAATCGGGTCTCTGTTTGCCTTATCCTAGAAGTTTAATAGTGCATTTTACTCGCCATTTCATGCGCTTAAGAGATGCCGCTTAGCCCAATACGCTATCTGAAATAGGAGCGATGTAAATCGAACAAATGTGATAGAATTTCGCTGAATTCTTTTATTAACTATAATGTTAAATGATCTAATCGGGTCTCTGTTCGCCATAGCGTAGAAGCTTAATAGTGCATTTTATTCGTCATTTCATGCGCTTTGAGATGCCGCTTAGCCCAATACGCTATCTGAAATAGGAACGACGCAAATTGAACAAATGTGATAGAATTTTGCTGAATTCTTAAATTAACCATAATATAAAATGATGTAATCGGGTCTCTGTTCGCCATACCCAAGAAGTTTAATAGTGCATTTCTCTCGTCATTTCATGCGCTTTGAGATGCCGCTTAGCCCAATACGCTATCTGAAATAGGAGCGACGTAAATTGAACAAATGTGATAGAATTTCCCTGAAATGTTATAGTAAACAAAATATAAAATGATCTAATCGGAACTCTGATTGCCCTATCATAGAAGTTTAGTAGTGCATTTTACTCGCCCTTCCACGCGCTTTAAGATGCCGTCTAGCCCAGTACGCTATCTGAAATAGGAGCGACGTTAATTGAACAAATGTGATAGAATTTCGCTGAATTCTTTTATTAACCATAATGTTAAATGATCTAATCGGGTCTCTGTTTGCCTTATCCTAGGAGTTTAATAGTGCATTTTACTCGCCATTTCATGCGCTTAAGAGATGCCGCTTAGCCCAATACGCTATCTGAAATAGGAGCGATGTAAATCGAACAAATGTGATAGAATTTCGCTGAATTCTTTTATTAACTATAATGTTAAATGATCTAATCGGGTCTCTGTTCGCCATAGCGTAGAAGCTTAATAGTGCATTTTATTCGTCATTTCATGCGCTTTGAGATGCAGCTTAGCCCAATACGCTATCTGAAATAGGAACGACGCAAATTGAACAAATGTGATAGAATTTTGCTGAATTCTTAAATTAACCATAATATAAAATGATGTAATCGGGTCTCTGTTCGCCATACCCAAGAAGTTTAATAGTGCATTTCTCTCGTCATTTCATGCGCTTTGAGATGCCGCTGAGGCCAATACGCTATCTGAAATAGGAGCGACGTAAATTGAACAAATGTGATAGAATTTCCCTGAAATGTTATAGTAAACAAAATATAAAATGATCTAATCGGGACTCTGATTGCCCTATCATAGAAGTTTAGTAGTGCATTTTACTCGCCCTTCCACGCGCTTTAAGATGCCGCCTAGCCCAGTACGCTATCTGAAATAGGAGCGACGTTAATTGAACAAATGTGATAGAATTTCGCTGAATTCTTTTATTAACCATAATGTTAAATGATCTAATCGGGTCTCTGTTTGCCTTATCCTAGAAGTTTAATAGTGCATTTTACTCGCCAATTCATGCGCTTAAGAGATGCCGCTTAGCCCAATACGCTATCTGAAATAGGAGCGATGTAAATCGAACAAATGTGATAGAATTTCGCTGAATTCTTTTATTAACTATAATGTTAAATGATCTAATCGGGTCTCTGTTCGCCATAGCGTAGAAGCTTAATAGTGCATTTTATTCGTCATTTCATGCGCTTTGAGAGGCCGCTTAGCCCAATACGCTATCTGAAATAGGAACGACGCAAATTGAACAAATGTGATAGAATTTTGCTGAATTCTTAAATTAACCATAATATAAAATGATGTAATCGGGTCTCTGTTCGCCATACCCAAGAAGTTTAATAGTGCATTTCTCTCGTCATTTCATGCGCTTTGAGATGCCGCTTAGCCCAATACGCTATCTGAAATAGGAGCGACGTAAATTGAACAAATGTGATAGAATTTCCCTGAAATGTTATAGTAAACAAAATATAAAATGATCTAATCGGAACTCTGATTGCCCTATCATAGAAGTTTAGTAGTGCATTTTACTCGCCCTTCCACGCGCTTTAAGATGCCGTCTAGCCCAGTACGCTATCTGAAGTAGGAGCGACGTTAATTGAACAAATGTGATAGAATTTCGCTGAATTCTTTTATTAACCATAATGTTAAATGATCTAATCGGGTCTCTGTTTGCCTTATCCTAGAAGTTTAATAGTGCATTTTACTCGCCATTTCATGCGCTTAAGAGATGCCGCTTAGCCCAATACGCTATCTGAAATAGGAGCGATGTAAATCGAACAAATGTGATAGAATTTCGCTGAATTCTTTTATTAACTATAATGTTAAATGATCTAATCGGGTCTCTGTTCGCCATAGCGTAGAAGCTTAATAGTGCATTTTATTCGTCATTTCATGCGCTTTGAGATGCCGCTTAGCCCAATACGCTATCTGAAATAGGAACGACGCAAATTGAACAAATGTGATAGCATTTTGCTGAATTCTTAAATTAACCATAATATAAAATGATGTAATCGGGTCTCTGTTCGCCATACCCAAGAAGTTTAATAGTGCATTTCTCTCGTCATTTCATGCGCTTTGAGATGCCGCTTAGCCCAATACGCTATCTGAAATAGGAGCGACGTAAATTGAACAAATGTGATAGAATTTCCCTGAAATGTTATAGTAAACAAAATATAAAATGATCTAATCGGAACTCTGATTGCCCTATCATAGAAGTTTAGTAGTGCATTTTACTCGCCCTTCCACGCGCTTTAAGATGCCGCCTAGCCCAGTACGCTATCTGAAATAGGAGCGACGTTAATTGAACAAATGTGATAGAATTTCGCTGAATTCTTTTATTAACCATAATGTTAAATGATCTAATCGGGTCTCTGTTTGCCTTATCCTAGAAGTTTAATAGTGCATTTTACTCGCCATTTCATGCGCTTAAGAGATGCCGCTTAGCCCAATACGCTATCTGAAATAGGAGCGATGTAAATCGAACAAATTTGATAGAATTTCGCTGAATTCTTTTATTAACTATAATGTTAAATGATGTAATCGGGTCTCTGTTCGCCATAGCGTAGAAGCTTAATAGTGCATTTTATTCGTCATTTCATGCGCTTTGAGAGGCCGCTTAGCCCAATACGCTATCTGAAATAGGAACGACGCAAATTGAACAAATGTGATAGAATTTTGCTGAATTCTTAAATTAACCATAATATAAAATGATGTAATCGGGTCTCTGTTCGCCCTACCCAAGAAGTTTAATAGTGCATTTCTCTCGTCATTTCATGCGCTTTGAGATGCCGCTTAGGCCAATACGCTATCTGAAATAGGAGCGACGTAAATTGAACAAATGTGATAGAATTTCCCTGAAATGTTATAGTAAACAAAATATAAAATGATCTAATCGGAACTCTGATTGCCCTATCATAGAAGTTTAGTAGTGCATTTTACTCGCCCTTCCACGCGCTTTAAGATGCCGTCTAGCCCAGTACGCTATCTGAAATAGGAGCGACGTTAATTGAACAAATGTGATAGAATTTCGCTGAATTCTTTTATTAACCATAATGTTAAATGATCTAATCGGGTCTCTGTTTGCCTTATCCTAGAAGTTTAATAGTGCATTTTACTCGCCATTTCATGCGCTTAAGAGATGCCGCTTAGCCCAATACGCTATCTGAAATAGGAGCGATGTAAATCGAACAAATGTGATAGAATTTCGCTGAATTCTTTTATTAACTATAATGTTAAATGATCTAATCGGGTCTCTGTTCGCCATAGCGTAGAAGCTTAATAGTGCATTTTATTCGTCATTTCATGCGCTTTGAGATGCCGCTTAGCCCAATACGCTATCTGAAATAGGAACGACGCAAATTGAACAAATGTGATAGAATTTTGCTGAATTCTTAAATTAACCATAATATAAAATGATGTAATCGGGTCTCTGTTCGCCATACCCAAGAAGTTTAATAGTGCATTTCTCTCGTCATTTCATGCGCTTTGAGATGCCGCTTAGCCCAATACGCTATCTGAAATAGGAGCGACGTAAATTGAACAAATGTGATAGAATTTCCCTGAAATGTTATAGTAAACAAAATATAAAATGATCTAATCGGAACTCTGATTGCCCTATCATAGAAGTTTAGTAGTGCATTTTACTCGCCCTTCCACGCGCTTTAAGATGCCGTCTAGCCCAGTACGCTATCTGAAATAGGAGCGACGTTAATTGAACAAATGTGATAGAATTTCGCTGAATTCTTTTATTAACCATAATGTTAAATGATCTAATCGGGTCTCTGTTTGCCTTATCCTAGAAGTTTAATAGTGCATTTTACTCGCCATTTCATGCGCTTAAGAGATGCCGCTTAGCCCAATACGCTATCTGAAATAGGAGCGATGTAAATCGAACAAATGTGATAGAATTTCGCTGAATTCTTTTATTAACTATAATGTTAAATGATCTAATCGGGTCTCTGTTCGCCATAGCGTAGAAGCTTAATAGTGCATTTTATTCGTCATTTCATGCGCTTTGAGATGCAGCTTAGCCCAATACGCTATCTGAAATAGGAACGACGCAAATTGAACAAATGTGATAGAATTTTGCTGAATTCTTAAATTAACCATAATATAAAATGATGTAATCGGGTCTCTGTTCGCCATACCCAAGAAGTTTAATAGTGCATTTCTCTCGTCATTTCATGCGCTTTGAGATGCCGCTGAGGCCAATACGCTATCTGAAATAGGAGCGACGTAAATTGAACAAATGTGATAGAATTTCCCTGAAATGTTATAGTAAACAAAATATAAAATGATCTAATCGGGACTCTGATTGCCCTATCATAGAAGTTTAGTAGTGCATTTTACTCGCCCTTCCACGCGCTTTAAGATGCCGCCTAGCCCAGTACGCTATCTGAAATAGGAGCGACGTTAATTGAACAAATGTGATAGAATTTCGCTGAATTCTTTTATTAACCATAATGTTAAATGATCTAATCGGGTCTCTGTTTGCCTTATCCTAGAAGTTTAATAGTGCATTTTACTCGCCAATTCATGCGCTTAAGAGATGCCGCTTAGCCCAATACGCTATCTGAAATAGGAGCGATGTAAATCGAACAAATGTGATAGAATTTCGCTGAATTCTTTTATTAACTATAATGTTAAATGATCTAATCGGGTCTCTGTTCGCCATAGCGTAGAAGCTTAATAGTGCATTTTATTCGTCATTTCATGCGCTTTGAGAGGCCGCTTAGCCCAATACGCTATCTGAAATAGGAACGACGCAAATTGAACAAATGTGATAGAATTTTGCTGAATTCTTAAATTAACCATAATATAAAATGATGTAATCGGGTCTCTGTTCGCCATACCCAAGAAGTTTAATAGTGCATTTCTCTCGTCATTTCATGCGCTTTGAGATGCCGCTTAGCCCAATACGCTATCTGAAATAGGAGCGACGTAAATTGAACAAATGTGATAGAATTTCCCTGAAATGTTATAGTAAACAAAATATAAAATGATCTAATCGGAACTCTGATTGCCCTATCATAGAAGTTTAGTAGTGCATTTTACTCGCCCTTCCACGCGCTTTAAGATGCCGTCTAGCCCAGTACGCTATCTGAAGTAGGAGCGACGTTAATTGAACAAATGTGATAGAATTTCGCTGAATTCTTTTATTAACCATAATGTTAAATGATATAATCGGGTCTCTGTTTGCCTTATCCTAGAAGTTTAATAGTGCATTTTACTCGCCATTTCATGCGCTTAAGAGATGCCGCTTAGCCCAATACGCTATCTGAAATAGGAGCGATGTAAATCGAACAAATGTGATAGAATTTCGCTGAATTCTTTTATTAACTATAATGTTAAATGATCTAATCGGGTCTCTGTTCGCCATAGCGTAGAAGCTTAATAGTGCATTTTATTCGTCATTTCATGCGCTTTGAGATGCCGCTTAGCCCAATACGCTATCTGAAATAGGAACGACGCAAATTGAACAAATGTGATAGCATTTTGCTGAATTCTTAAATTAACCATAATATAAAATGATGTAATCGGGTCTCTGTTCGCCATACCCAAGAAGTTTAATAGTGCATTTCTCTCGTCATTTCATGCGCTTTGAGATGCCGCTTAGGCCAATACGCTATCTGAAATAGGAGCGACGTAAATTGAACAAATGTGATAGAATTTCCCTGAAATGTTATAGTAAACAAAATATAAAATGATCTAATCGGAACTCTGATTGCCCTATCATAGAAGTTTAGTAGTGCATTTTACTCGCCCTTCCACGCGCTTTAAGATGCCGCCTAGCCCAGTACGCTATCTGAAATAGGAGCGACGTTAATTGAACAAATGTGATAGAATTTCGCTGAATTCTTTTATTAACCATAATGTTAAATGATCTAATCGGGTCTCTGTTTGCCTTATCCTAGAAGTTTAATAGTGCATTTTACTCGCCATTTCATGCGCTTAAGAGATGCCGCTTAGCCCAATACGCTATCTGAAATAGGAGCGATGTAAATCGAACAAATGTGATAGAATTTCGCTGAATCCTTTTATTAACTATAATGTTCAATGATCTAATCGGGTCTCTGTTCGCCATAGCGTAGAAGCTTAATAGTGCATTTTATTCGTCATTTCATGCGCTTTGAGAGGCCGCTTAGCCCAATACGCTATCTGAAATAGGAACGACGCAAATTGAACAAATGTGATAGAATTTTGCTGAATTCTTAAATTAACCATAATATAAAATGATGTAATCGGGTCTCTGTTCGCCCTACCCAAGAAGTTTAATAGTGCATTTCTCTCGTCATTTCATGCGCTTTGAGATGCCGCTTAGGCCAATACGCTATCTGAAATAGGAGCGACGTAAATTGAACAAATGTGATAGAATTTCCCTGAAATGTTATAGAAAACAAAATATAAAATGATCTAATCGGAACTCTGATTGACCTATCATAGAAGTTTAGTAGTGCATTTTACTCGCCCTTCCACGCGCTTTAAGATGCCGCCTAGCCCAGTACGCTATCTGAAATAGGAGCGACGTTAATTGAACAAATGTGATAGAATTTCGCTGAATTCTTTTATTAACCATAATGTTAAATGATCTAATCGGGTCTCTGTTTGCCTTATCCTAGAAGTTTAATAGTGCATTTTACTCGCCATTTCATGCGCTTAAGAGATGCCGCTTAGCCCAATACGCTATCTGAAATAGGAGCGATGTAAATCGAACAAATGTGATAGAATTGCGCTGAATTCTTTTATTAACTATAATGTTAAATGATCTAATCGGGTCTCTGTTCGCCATAGCGTAGAAGCATAATAGTGCATTTTATTCGTCATTTCATGCGCTTTGAGATGCCGCTTAGCCCAATACGCTATCTGAAATAGGAACGACGCAAATTGAACAAATGTGATAGAATTTTGCTGAATTCTTAAATTAACGATAATATAAAATGATGTAATCGGGTCTCTGTTCGCCATACCCAAGAAGTTTAATAGTGCATTTCTCTCGTCATTTCATGCGCTTTGAGATGCCGCTTAGGCCAATACGCTATCTGAAATAGGAGCGACGTAAATTGAACAAATGTGATAGAATTTCCCTGAAATGTTATAGTAAACAAAATATAAAATGATCTAATCGGAACTCTGATTGCCCTATCATAGAAGTTTAGTAGTGCATTTTACTCGCCCTTCCACGCGCTTTAAGATGCCGCCTAGCCCAGTACGCTATCTGAAATAGGAGCGACGTTAGTTGAACAAATGTGATAGAATTACGCTGAATTCTTATATTAACCATAATATAAAATGATCTAATCGGGTCTCTGATTGCCCTATCATAGAAGTTTAATAGTGCATTTTACTCGCCATTCCACGCGGTTTAAGTTGCCGCCTAGCCCAGTACGCTATCTGAAATAGGAGCGACGTAAATTGAACAAATGTGATAGAATTTCGCAGAATTCTTATATTAACCAAAATATAAAATGATCTAATCGGGTCTCTGATTGCCCTATCATAGAAGATTAATAGTGCATTTTACTCGCCACACCACGCGCTTTACGATGCCGCCTAGCCCAGTACGCTATCCGAAATAGGAGCGACGTAAATTGAACAAATGTGATAGAATCTTGCTGTATTATTAAATTAACCATAATATAAAATGATCTAATCGGGTCTCTGTTTGCCCTACCCTGGAACTTTAATAGTGCAGTTTACTCGTCATTTCATGCGCTTTGAGCTGCCGCTTAGCCCAATACGCTATCTGAAATAGGAGCGATATAAATTGAACAAATGTGATAGAATTTCGCTGAATTCTTAAATTAACCATAATATAAAATGATATAATCGGGTCTCTGTTTGCCCTACCCTAGAACTTTATTACTGCATTTTATTCGCCATTTTATACGCTTTGAGATGCCGCTTAGCCCAATACGCTATCTGAAATAGGAGCGACGTAAATTGAACAAATGTGATAGAATTTCGCTGACTTCTTAAATTAACCATAATATGAAATTACCTAATCGGGTCTCTGTTTGCCCTACCCTAGAAGTTTAATAGTGCATTTTACTCGTCATTTCATGCGCTTTGAGATGCCGTCTAGCCCAGTGCGCTATCTGAAATAAGAGCGACGTAAATTGAACAAATGTGATAGAATTTCGCTGAATTCTTTTATTAACCATAATGTTAAATGATCTAATCGGGTCTCTGTTCGCCATAGCGTAGAAGCTTAATAGTGCATTTTACTCGCCATTTCATGCGCTTTGAGATGCCGCTTAGCCCAATACGCTATCTGAAATAGGAGCGACGTAAATTGAACAAATGTGATAGAATTTCGCTGAATTCTTAAATTAACCATAATATAAAATGATCTAATGGGGTCTCTGTTTGCCCTACCCTAGAAGTTTAATAGTGCATTTTACTCGCCATTTCTTGCGCTTTGAGATGCCGCTTAGCCCAATACGCTATCTGAAATAGGAGCGACGTAAATTGAACAAATGTGATAGAATTTCGCTGAATTCTTATATTAACCAAAATATAAAATGATCTAATCGGGTCTCTGATTGCCCTATCATAGAAGTTTAATAGTGCATTGTACTCGCCATTCCACGCGCTTTAAGATGCCGCCTAGCCCAGTACGCTATCTGAAATAGGAGCTACGTAAGTTGAACAAATGTCACAGAATTACGCTGAATTCTTATATTAACCGTAACATAAAATGATCTAATCGGGTCTCTCTTTGCCTTATCCTAGAAGTTTAATAGTGCATTTTACTCGCCATTTCATGCGCTTTGAGATGCCGCTTAGCCCAATACGCTATCTGAAATAGGAGCGACGTAAATTGAACAAATGTGATAGAATTTCGCTGATTTCTTATATTAACCAAAATATAAAATGATCTAATCCGGTCTCTGTTTGCCCTACCCTAGAAGTTTAATAGTGCATTTTACGAGCCATTTCTTGCGCTTTGAGATGCAGCTTAGCCCAATACGCTATCTGAAATAGGAGCGACGTAAATTGAACAAATGTGATAGAATTTCGCTGAATTCTTATATTAACCTTAATGTTAAATGATCTAATCGGGTCTTTGTTCGCCCTACCCTAGAAGTTTAATAGTGCATTTCACTCGTCATTTCATGCGCTTTGAGATGCCGCTTAGCACAATACGCTATCTGAAATAGGAGCGGCGTAAGTTGAACAAATGTGATAGAATTTCCCTGAAATCTTATGTTAAACAAAATATAAAATGATCTAATCGGGTCTCTGTTCGCCCTACCCAAGAAGTTTAATAGTGCATTTTACTCGCCATTCCACGCGCTTTAAGATGCCGCCTAGCCCAGTATGCTATCTGAAATAGGAGCGACGTAAATTGAACAAATGTGATAGAATTTCGCTGATTTCTTATATTAACCAAAATATAAAATGATCTAATCCGGTCTCTGTTTGCCCTACCCTAGAAGTTTAATAGTGCATTTTACGAGCCATTTCTTGCGCTTTGAGATGCAGCTTAGCCCAATACGCTATCTGAAATAGGAGCGACGTAAATTGAACAAATGTGATAGAATTTCGCTGAATTCTTTTATTAACCATAATGTTAAATGATATAATCGGGTCTCTGTTTGCCTTATCCTAGAAGTTTAAGTGTGCATTTTACTCGCCATTTCATGCGCTTTGAGATGCCGCATAGCCCAGTATGCTATCTGAAATAGGAGCTACGTAAGTTGAACAAATGTCACAGAATTACGCTGAATTCTTATATTAACCGTAATATAAAATGACCTAATCGGGTCTCTGGTTGCCCTACCCTAGAAGTTTAATAGTGCATTTTACTCGCCATTTCTTGCGCTTTGAGATGCCACTTAGCCCAATACGCTATCTGAAATATCGGCGACGTAAATTGAACAAATGTGAGAGAATTTCGCTGAATTCTTATATTAACCATAATGTTAAATGATCTAATCGGGTCTCTGTTTGCCTTATCCTAGAAGTCTAATAGTGCATTTTACTCGCCATTTCATGCGCTTAAGAGATGCCGCTTAGCCCAATACGCTATCTGAAATAGGAGCGATGTAAATCGAACAAATGTGATAGAATTTCGCTGAATTCTTTTATTAACTATAATGTTAAATGATCTAATCGGGTCTCTGTTCGCCATAGCGTAGAAGCTTAATAGTGCATTTTATTCGTCATTTCATGCGCTTTGAGATGCCGCTTAGCCCAATACGCTATCTGAAATAGGAACGACGCAAATTGAACAAATGTGATAGAATTTTGCTGAATTCTTAAATTAACCATAATATAAAATGATGTAATCGGGTCTCTGTTCGCCCTACCCAAGAAGTTTAATAGTGCATTTCTCTCGTCATTTCATGCGCTTTGAGATGCCGCTTAGGCCAATACGCTATCTGAAATAGGAGCGACGTAAATTGAACAAATGTGATAGAATTTCCCTGAAATGTTATAGTAAACAAAATATAAAATGATCTAATCGGAACTCTGATTGCCCTATCATAGAAGTTTAGTAGTGCATTTTACTCGCCCTTCCACGCGCTTGAAGATGCCGCCTAGCCCAGTACGCTATCTGAAATAGGAGCGACGTTAATTGAACAAATGTGATAGAATTTCGCTGAATTCTTTTATTAACCATAATGTTAAATGATCTAATCGGGTCTCTGTTTGCCTTATCCTAGAAGTTTAATAGTGCATTTTACTCGCCATTTCATGCGCTTAAGAGATGCCGCTTAGCCCAATACGCTATCTGAAATAGGAGCGATGTAAATCGAACAAATGTGATAGAATTTCGCTGAATCCTTTTATTAACTATAATATTAAATGATCTAATCGGGTCTCTGTTCGCCATAGCGTAGAAGCTTAATAGTGCATTTTATTCGTCATTTCATGCGCTTTGAGATGCCGCTTAGCCCAATACGCTATCTGAAATAGGAACGACGCAAATTCAACAAATGTGATAGAATTTTGCTGAATTCTTAAATTAACCATAATATAAAATGATGTAATCGGGTCTCTGTTCGCCCTACCCAAGAAGTTTAATAGTGCATTTCTCTCGTCATTTCATGCGCTTTGAGATGCCGCTTAGGCCAATACGCTATCTGAAATAGGAGCGACGTAAATTGAACAAATGTGATAGAATTTCCCTGAAATGTTATAGTAAACAAAATATAAAATGATCTAATCGGAACTCTGATTGCCCTATCATAGAAGTTTAGTAGTGCATTTTACTCGCCCTTCCACGCGCTTGAAGATGCCGCCTAGCCCAGTACGCTATCTGAAATAGGAGCGACGTTAATTGAACAAATGTGATAGAATTTCGCTGAATTCTTTTATTAACCATAATGTTAAATGATCTAATCGGGTCTCTGTTTGCCTTATCCTAGAAGTTTAATAGTGCATTTTACTCGCCATTTCATGCGCTTAAGAGATGCCGCTTAGCCCAATACGCTATCTGAAATAGGAGCGATGTAAATCGAACAAATGTGATAGAATTTCGCTGAATTCTTTTATTAACTATAATGTTAAATGATCTAATCGGGTCTCTGTTCGCCATAGCGTAGAAGCTTAATAGTGCATTTTATTCGTCATTTCATGCGCTTTGAGATGCCGCTTAGCCCAATACGCTATCTGAAATAGGAACGACGCAAATTGAACAAATGTGATAGAATTTTGCTGAATTCTTAAATTAACCATAATATAAAATGATGTAATCGGGTCTCTGTTCGCCCTACCCAAGAAGTTTAATAGTGCATTTCTCTCGTCATTTCATGCGCTTTGAGATGCCGCTTAGGCCAATACGCTATCTGAAATAGGAGCGACGTAAATTGAACAAATGTGATAGAATTTCCCTGAAATGTTATAGTAAACAAAATATAAAATGATCTAATCGGAACTCTGATTGCCCTATCATAGAAGTTTAGTAGTGCATTTTACTCGCCCTTCCACGCGTTTTAAGATTCCGCCTAGCCCAGTACGCTATCTGAAATAGGAGCGACGTTAGTTGAACAAATGTGATAGAATTTCGCTGAATTCTTTTATTAACCATAATGTTAAATGATCTAATCGGGTCTCTGTTTGCCTTATCCTAGAAGTTTAATAGTGCATTTTACTCGCCATTTCATGCGCTTAAGAGATGCCGCTTAGCCCAATACGCTATCTGAAATAGGAGCGATGTAAATCGAACAAATGTGATAGAATTTCGCTGAATCCTTTTATTAACTATAATGTTAAATGATCTAATCGGGTCTCTGTTCGCCATAGCGTAGAAGCTTAATAGTGCATTTTATTCGTCATTTCATGCGCTTTGAGAGGCCGCTTAGCCCAATACGCTATCTGAAATAGGAACGACGCAAATTGGACAAATGTGATAGAATTTTGCTGAATTCTTAAATTAACCATAATATAAAATGATGTAATCGGGTCTCTGTTCGCCCTACCCAAGAAGTTTAATAGTGCATTTCTCTCGTCATTTCATGCGCTTTGAGATGCCGCTTAGGCCAATACGCTATCTGAAATAGGAGCGACGTAAATTGAACAAATGTGATAGAATTTCCCTGAAATGTTATAGTAAACAAAATATAAAATGATCTAATCGGAACTCTGATTGCCCTATCATAGAAGTTTAGTAGTGCATTTTACTCGCCCTTCCACGCGCTTTAAGATGCCGCCTAGCCCAGTACGCTATCTGAAATAGGAGCGACGTTAATTGAACAAATGTGATAGAATTTCGCTGAATTCTTTTATTAACCATAATGTTAAATGATCTAATCGGGTCTCTGTTTGCATTATCCTAGAAGTTTAATAGTGCATTTTACTCGCCATTTCATGCGCTTAAGAGATGCCGCTTAGCCCAATACGCTATCTGAAATAGGAGCGATGTAAATCGAACAAATGTGATAGAAGTTCGCAGAATTCTTTTATTAACTATAATGTTAAATGATCTAATCGGGTCTCTGTTCGCCATAGCGTAGAAGCTTAATAGTGCATTTTATTCGTCATTTCATGCGCTTTGAGATGCCGCTTAGCCCAATACGCTATCTGAAATAGGAACGACGCAAATTGAACAAATGTGATAGAATTTTGCTGAATTCTTAAATTAACCATAATATAAAATGATGTAATCGGGTCTCTGTTCGCCCTACCCAAGAAGTTTAATAGTGCATTTCTCTCGTCATTTCATGCGCTTTGAGATGCCGCTTAGGCCAATACGCTATCTGAAATAGGAGCGACGTAAATTGAACAAATGTGATAGAATTTCCCTGAAATGTTATAGTAAACAAAATATAAAATGATCTAATCGGAACTCTGATTGCCCTATCATAGAAGTTTAGTAGTGCATTTTACTCGCCCTTCCACGCGCTTGAAGATGCCGCCTAGCCCAGTACGCTATCTGAAATAGGAGCGACCGTTAATTGAACAAATGTGATAGAATTTCGCTGAATTCTTTTATTAACCATAATGTTAAATGATATAATCGGGTCTCTGTTTGCCTTATCCTAGAAGTTTAATAGTGCATTTTACTCGCCATTTCATGCGCTTAAGAGATGCCGCTTAGCCCAATACGCTATCTGAAATAGGAGCGATGTAAATCGAACAAATGTGATAGAATTTCGCTGATTCTTTTATTAACTATAATGTTAAATGATCTAATCGGGTCTCTGTTCGCCCATAGCGTAGCAGCTTAATAGTGCATTTTATTCGTCATTTCATGCGCTTTGAGATGCCGCTTAGCCCAATACGCTATCTGAAATAGGAACGACGCAAATTGAACAAATGTGATAGAATTTTGCTGAATTCTTAAAATTAACCATAATATAAAATGATGTAATCGGGTCTCTGTTCGCCCTACCCAAGAAGTTTAATAGTGAATTTCTCTCGTCATTTCATGCGCTTTGAGATGCCGCTTAGGGCAATACGCTATCTGAAATAGGAGCGACGTAAATTGAACAAATGTGATAGAATTTCCCTGAAATGTTATAGTAAACAAAATATAAAATGATCTAATCGGAACTCTGATTGCCCTATCATAGAAGTTTAGTAGTGCATTTTACTCGCCATTCCACGCGCTTTAAGATGCCGCCTAGCCCAGTACGCTATCTGAATAGGGAGCGACGTAATTGAACAAATGTGATAGAATTTCGCTGAATTCTTTTATTAACCATAATGTTAAATGATCTAATCGGGTCTCTGTTTGCCTTATCCTAGAAGTTTAATAGTGCATTTTACTCGCCATTTCATGCGCTTAAGAGATGCCGCTTAGCCCAATACGCTATCTGAAATAGGAGCGATGTAAATCGAACAAATGTGATAGAAGTTCGCAGAATTCTTTTATTAACTATAATGTTAAATGATATATCGGGTCTCTGTTCGCCATAGCGTAGAAGCTTAATAGTGCATTTTATTCGTCATTTCATGCGCTTTGAGATGCCGCTTAGCCCAATACGCTATCTGAAATAGGAACGACGCAAATTGAACAAATGTGATAGAATTTTGCTGAATTCTTAAATTAACCATAATATAAAATGATGTAATCGGGTCTCTGTTCGCCATACCCAAGAAGTTTAATAGTGCATTCTCTCGTCATTTCATGCGCTTTGAGATGCCGCTGAGGCCAATACGCTATCTGAAATAGGAGCGACGTAAATTGAACAAATGTGATAGAATTTCCCTGAAATGTTATAGTAAACAAAATATAAAATGATCTAATCGGGACTCTGATTGCCACTATCATAGAAGTTTAGTAGTGCATTTTACTCGCCCTTCCACGCGCTTTAAGATGCCGCCTAGCCCAGTACGCTATCTGAAATAGGAGCGACGTTAATTGAACAAATGTGATAGAATTTCGCTGAATTCTTTTATTAACCATAATGTTAAATGATCTAATCGGGTCTCTGTTTGCCTTATCCTAGAAGTTTAATAGTGCATTTTACTCGCCAATTCATGCGCTTAAGAGATGCCGCTTAGCCCAATACGCTATCTGAAATAGGAGCGATGTAAATCGAACAAATGTGATAGAATTTCGCTGAATTCTTTTATTAACTATATGTTAAATGATCTAATCGGGTCTCTGTTCGCCATAGCGTAGAAGCTTAATAGTGCATTTTATTCGTCATTTCATGCGCTTTGAGAGGCCGCTTAGCCCAATACGCTATCTGAAATAGGAACGACGCAAATTGAACAAATGTGATAGAATTTGCTGAATTCTTAAATTAACCATAATATAAAATGATGTAATCGGGTCTCTGTTCGCCCTACCCAAGAAGTTTAATAGTGCATTTCTCTCGTCATTTCATGCGCTTTGAGATGCCGCTTAGGCCAATACGCTTCTGAAATAGGAGCGACGTAAATTGAACAAATGTGATAGAATTTCCCTGAAATGTTATAGTAAACAAAATATAAAATGAACTAATCGGAACTCTGATTGCCCTGTCATAGAAGTTTAGTAGTGCATTTTACTCGCCCTTCCACGCGCTTTAAGATGCCGCCTAGCCCAGTACGCTATCTGAAATAGGAGCGACGTTAATTGAACAAATGTGATAGAATTTCGCTGAATTCTTTTATTAACCATAATGTTAAATGATCTAATCGGGTCTCTGTTAGCCTTATCCTAGAAGTTTAATAGTGCATTTTACTCGCCATTTCATGCGCTAAGAGATGCCGCTTAGCCCAATACGCTATCTGAAATAGGAGCGATGTAAATCGAACAAATGTGATAGAATTTCGCTGAATTCTTTTATTACTATAATGTTAAATGATCTAATCGGGTCTCTGTTCGCCATAGCGTAGAAGCTTAATAGTGCATTTTATTCGTCATTTCATGCGCTTTGAGATGCCGCTCAGCCCAATACGCTATCTGAAATAGGAACGACGCAATATGAACAAATGTGATAGAATTTTGCTGAATTCTTAAATTAACCATAATATAAAATGATGTAATCGGGTCTCTGTTCGCCCTACCCAAGAAGTTTAATAGTGCATTTCTCTCGTCATTTCATGCGCTTGAGATGCCGCTTAGGCCAATACGCTATCTGAAATAGGAGCGACGTAAACTGAACAAATGTGATAGAATTTCCCTGAATGTTATAGTAACAAAATATAAAATGATCTAATCGGAACTCTGATTGCCCTATCATAGAGTTTAGTAGTGCATTTTACTCGCCCTTCCACGCGCTTTAAGATGCCGCCTAGCCCCAGTACGCTATCTGAAATAGGAAGCGACGGTTAGTTGAACAAATGTGATAGAATTTCGCTGAATTCTTTTATTAACCATAATGTTAAATGATCTAATCGGGTCTCTGTTTGCCTTATCCTAGAAGTTTAATAGTGCATTTTACTCGCCATTTCATGCGCTTAAGAGATGCCGCTTAGCCCAATACGCTATCTGAAATAGGAGCGATGTAAATCGAACAAATGTGATAGAATTTCGCTGAATCCTTTTATTAACTATAATGTTAAATGATCTAATCGGGTCTCTGTTCGCCATAGCGTAGAAGCTTAATAGTGCATTTTATTCGTCATTT
>CAKAJE020001271.1:0-37422 GCA_916610135.2 Macropis europaea | reverse complement strand
TATTTCAGATAGCGTATTGGGCTAAGCGGCATCTCAAAGCGCATGAAATGGCGAGTAAAATGCACTATTAAACTCCTAGGGTAGGGCAAACAGAGACCCGATTAGATCGTTTTATATTATGGTTAATGTAAGAATTCAGCAAGATTCTATCACATTTGTTGAATTTACGTCGCTCCTATTTCAGATAGCGTACTGGGCTAGGCGGCATCTTAAAGCGCGCGGAATGGCGAGTAAAATGCACAGTTAAACTTCTATGATAGGGCAGTCAGAGACCCGATTAGATCATTTTATATTTTGTTTAATATAAGATTTCAGGGAAATCCTATCACATTTGTTCTATTTACGTCGCTCCTATTTCAGATAGCGTATTGAGCTAAGCGGCATCTCGAAGCGCATGAAATGGCGAGTATAATGCACTATTAAACTTCTAGGATAAGGCAAACAGAGACCCGATTAGATCATTTTATATTACGGTTAATATAAGAATGCAGCGTAATTCTATCACATTCGTTCAAGTTACGTCGCTCCTATTTCAGATAGCGTACTGGGCTAGGCGGCATCTTAAAGCGCGTGGAATGGCGAGTAAAATGCACTATTAAACTTCTAGGGTAGGGCAAACAGAGACCCGTTTAGATCATTTTATATTATGGTTAATTTAAGAATTCAGCGAAATTCAATCACATTTGTTCCTTTTACGTCGCTCCAATTTCAGATAGCGTATTTGGCTAAGCGGCATCTCAAAGCGCATGAAATGGCGAATAAAATGCACTATTAAACTTCTAGGCTAGGGCGAACAGAGACCCGAGCAGATCATTTTACATTATGGTTAATAAAAGAATTCAGCGTAATTCTATCACATTTGTTCAACTTACGTCGCTCCTATTTCAGATAGCGTATTGGGTTAAGCGGCATCTCAAAGCGCATGGAATGGCGAGTAAAATGCACTACTAATCTTCAATGATAGGGCAATCAGAGACCCGAGTAGATCATTTTATATTTTGATGAATATAAGATTTCAGGGAAATTCTATCACATTTGTTCAATTTACGTCGCTCCTATTTCAGATAGCGTATTGGGCTAAGCCGGATCTCAAAGCGCATGAAATGGCGACTAAAATGCACTATTAAACTTCTAGGGTAGGGCAAACAGAGACCCGATTAGATCATTTTATATTATGGTTAATTTAAGAATTCAGCAAAATTCTATCACATTTGTTCAACTTACGTCGCTCCTATTTCAGATAGCGTACTGGGCTAGGCGGCAACTTAAAGCGCGTGGAATGGCGAGTAAAATGCACTACTAAACTTCTATGATAGGGCAATCAGACACCCGATTAGATCATTTTATATTTTGTTTAATATAAGATTTCAGGGAAATAGTATCACATTTGTTCAACTTTCGTCGCTCGTATTTCAGATAGCGTATTGAGCTAAGCGGAATCTCGAAGCGCATGAAATGGCGAGTATAATGCACTATTAAACTTCTAGGATAAGGCAAACAGATACCCGATTAGATCATTTTATATTACGGTTAATATAAGAATTCAGCGAAATTCTATCACATTTGTTCCATTTACGTCGCTCCAATTTCAGATAGCGTATTTGGCTAAGCGGCATCTCAAAGCGCATGAAATGGCGAATAAAATGCACTATTAAACTTCTAGGGTAGGGCAAACAGAGACCCGATTAGATCATTTTATATTATGGTTAATTTAAGAATTCAGCAAGATTCTATCACATTTGTTGAATTTACGTCGCTCCTATTTCAGATAGCGTACTGGGCTAGGCGGCATCTTAAAGCGCGTGGAATGGCGAGTAAAATGCACAGTTAAACTTCTATGATAGGGAAGTCAGAGACCCGATTAGATCATTTTATATTTTGTTTAATATAAGATTTCAGGGAAATCCTATCACATTTGTTCCATTTACGTCGCTCCTATTTCAGTTAGCGTATTGGGCTAACCGGCATCTCAAAGCGCATGAAATGGCGAATAAAATGGACTATTAAACTTCTAGGGTAGGGCAAACGGAGACCCGATTAGATCATTTTATATTACGGTTAATATAAGAATTCAGCGTAATTCTATCACATTTGTTCAAGTTACGACGCTCCTATTTCAGATAGCGTATTGGGCTAAGCGGCAACTGAAAGCGCATGAAATGACGAGTGAAATGCACTATTAGACTTCTTGGGTAGGGCGAACAGAGACCCGATTAGATCATTTTACATTAAGGTTAATATAAGAATTCAGGGAAATTTTATCACATTTGTTCAATTTACGTCGCTCCTATTTCAGATAGCGTATTGGGCTAAGCGGCAACTGAAAGCGCATGAAATGACGAGTGAAATGCACTATTATACTTCTAGGGTAGGGCGAACAGAGACCCGATTAGATCATTTTACATTAAGGTTAATATAAGTATTCAGGGAAATTCTATCACATTTGTTCAATTCGTGTCGCTCATATTTCAGATAGCGTATTGGGCTAAGCGGCATCTCAAAGCGCATGAAATGGCGAGTAAAATGCACTATTAAACTCCTTGGGTAGGGCAAACAGAGACCCTATTAGATCATTTTATATTATGGTTAATTTAAGAATTCAGCGAAATTCTATCACATTTGTTCCATTTACGTCGCTCCAATTTCAGATAGCGTATTTGGCTAAGCGGCATGTCAAAGCGCATGAAATGGCGAATAAAATGCACTGTTAAACTTCTAGGCTAGGGCGAACAGAGAACCGAGCAGATCATTTTACATTATGATTAATAAAAGAATTCAGCGTAATTCTATCACATTTGTTCAACTTACGTCGCTCCTATTTCAGATAGCGTATTGGGCTAAGCGGCATCTCAAGGCTCATGAAATGGCGAGTGAAATGCACTATTAGACTTCTATGGTAGGGCGAACAGAGACCCGTTTGGATCATTTTACATTAAGGTTAATATAAGGATTCACGAAAATTCTATCACATTTGTTCAATTTACGTCGCTCCCATTCCAGATAGCGTATTGGGCTAAGCGGCATCTCAAAGCGCATGAAATGGCGAATAAAATGCACTATTAAACTTCTAGGCTAGGGCGAACAGAGACCGGAGCAGATCATTTTACATTATGGTTAATAAAAGAATTCAGCGTAATTCTATCACATTTGTTCAACTTACGTCGCTCCTATTTCAGATAGCGTATTGGGCTAAGCGGCATCTCAAGGCGCATGAAATGGCGAGTGAAATGCACTATTAGACTTCTATGGTAGGGCGAACAGAGACCCGATTGGATCATTTTACATTAAGGTTAATATAAGGATTCACGAAAATTCTATCACATTTGTTCAATTTACGTCGCTCCCATTCCAGATAGCGTATTGGGCTAAGCGGCATCTCAAAGCGCATGAAATGGCGAGTAAAATGCGCTATTAAACTTCTAGGATAAGGCAAACAGAGACCCGATTAGATCATTTTATATTACGGTTAATATAAGAAGTCAGCGTAATTCTATCACATTTGTTGAAGTTACGACGCTCCTATTTCAGATAGCGTACTGGGCTAGGCGGCATCTCAAAGCGCATGGAATGGCGAGTAAAATGCACTACTAATCTTCTATGATAGGGTAATCAGAGACCCGAGTAGATCATTTTATATTTTGATGAATATAAGATTTCAGGGAAATTCTATCACATTTGTTCAATTTACGTCGCTCCTATTTCAGATAGCGTATTGGGCTAAGCCGGAGCTCAAAGCGCATGAAATGGCGACTAAAATGCACTATTAAACTTCTAGGGTAGGGCAAACAGAGACCCGATTAGATCATTTTATATTATGGTTAATTTAAGAATTCAGCAAAATTCTATCACATTTGTTCAACTTACGTCGCTCCTATTTCAGATAGCGTACTGGGCTAGGCGGCAACTTAAAGCGCGTGGAATGGCGAGTAAAATGCACTACTAAACTTCTATGATAGGGCAATCAGACACCCGATTAGATCATTTTATATTTTGTTTAATATAAGATTTCAGGGAAATAGTATCACATTTGTTCAACTTTCGTCGCTCGTATTTCAGATAGCGTATTGAGCTAAGCGGAATCTCGAAGCGCATGAAATGGCGAGTATAATGCACTATTAAACTTCTAGGATAAGGCAAACAGATACCCGATTAGATCATTTTATATTACGGTTAATATAAGAATTCAGCGAAATTCTATCACATTTGTTCCATTTACGTCGCTCCAATTTCAGATAGCGTATTTGGCTAAGCGGCATCTCAAAGCGCATGAAATGGCGAATAAAATGCACTATTAAACTCCTAGGGTAGGGCAAACAGAGACCCGATTAGATCATTTTATATTATGGTTAATTTAAGAATTCAGCAAGATTCTATCACATTTGTTGAATTTACGTCGCTCCTATTTCAGATAGCGTACTGGGCTAGGCGGCATCTTAAAGCGCGTGGAATGGCGAGTAAAATGCACAGTTAAACTTCTATGATAGGGAAGTCAGAGACCCGATTAGATCATTTTATATTTTGTTTAATATAAGATTTCAGGGAAATCCTATCACATTTGTTCCATTTACGTCGCTCCTATTTCAGTTAGCGTATTGGGCTAACCGGCATCTCAAAGCGCATGAAATGGCGAATAAAATGGACTATTAAACTTCTAGGGTAGGGCAAACGGAGACCCGATTAGATCATTTTATATTACGGTTAATATAAGAATTCAGCGTAATTCTATCACATTTGTTCAAGTTACGACGCTCCTATTTCAGATAGCGTATTGGGCTAAGCGGCAACTGAAAGCGCATGAAATGACGAGTGAAATGCACTATTAGACTTCTTGGGTAGGGCGAACAGAGACCCGATTAGATCATTTTACATTAAGGTTAATATAAGTATTCAGGGAAATTTTATCACATTTGTTCAATTTACGTCGCTCCTATTTCAGATAGCGTATTGGGCTAAGCGGCAACTGAAAGCGCATGAAATGACGAGTGAAATGCACTATTATACTTCTAGGGTAGGGCGAACAGAGACCCGATTAGATCATTTTACATTAAGGTTAATATAAGTATTCAGGGAAATTCTATCACATTTGTTCAATTCGTGTCGCTCATATTTCAGATAGCGTATTGGGCTAAGCGGCATCTCAAAGCGCATGAAATGGCGAGTAAAATGCACTATTAAACTCCTTGGGTAGGGCAAACAGAGACCCTATTAGATCATTTTATATTATGGTTAATTTAAGAATTCAGCGAAATTCTATCACATTTGTTCCATTTACGTCGCTCCAATTTCAGATAGCGTATTTGGCTAAGCGGCATCTCAAAGCGCATGAAATGGCGAATAAAATGCACTGTTAAACTTCTAGGCTAGGGCGAACAGAGAACCGAGCAGATCATTTTACATTATGATTAATAAAAGAATTCAGCGTAATTCTATCACATTTGTTCAACTTACGTCGCTCCTATTTCAGATAGCGTATTGGGCTAAGCGGCATCTCAAGGCGCATGAAATGGCGAGTGAAATGCACTATTAGACTTCTATGGTAGGGCGAACAGAGACCCGTTTGGATCATTTTACATTAAGGTTAATATAAGGATTCACGAAAATTCTATCACATTTGTTCAATTTACGTCGCTCCCATTCCAGATAGCGTATTGGGCTAAGCGGCATCTCAAAGCGCATGAAATGGCGAGTAAAATGCGCTATTAAACTTCTAGGATAAGGCAAACAGAGACCCGATTAGATCATTTTATATTACGGTTAATATAAGAAGTCAGCGTAATTCTATCACATTTGTTGAAGTTACGACGCTCCTATTTCAGATAGCGTACTGGGCTAGGCGGCATCTCAAAGCGCATGGAATGGCGAGTAAAATGCACTACTAATCTTCTATGATAGGGCAATCAGAGACCCGAGTAGATCATTTTATATTTTGATGAATATAAGATTTCAGGGAAATTCTATCACATTTGTTCAATTTACGTCGCTCCTATTTCAGATAGCGTATTGGGCTAAGCCGGATCTCAAAGCGCATGAAATGGCGACTAAAATGCACTATTAAACTTCTAGGGTAGGGCAAACAGAGACCCGATTAGATCATTTTATATTATGGTTAATTTAAGAATTCAGCAAAATTCTATCACATTTGTTCAACTTACGTCGCTCCTATTTCAGATAGCGTACTGGGCTAGGCGGCAACTAAAAGCGCGTGGAATGGCGAGTAAAATGCACTACTAAACTTCTATGATAGGGCAATCAGACACCCGATTAGATCATTTTATATTTTGTTTAATATAAGATTTCAGGGAAATAGTATCACATTTGTTCAATTTACGTCGCTCCTATTCCAGATAGCGTATTCGGCTAAGCGGCATCTCAAAGCTCATGAAATGACGAGTAAAATGCACTATTAAACTTCTAGGGTAGGGTAAGCAGAGACCCGATTAGATCATTTTATATTATGGTTAATTTAAGAATTCAGCAAAATTCTATCACATTCGTTCAATTTAGGTCGCTCCTATTTCAGATAGCGTATTGGGCTAAGCGGCATCTCAAAGCGCATGACATGGCGAGTGAAATGCACTATAAGACTTCTATGGTAGGGCGAACAGAGACCAGATTAGATCATTTTACATTCTGGTTAATAAAATAATTCAGCGAAATTCTATCACATTTGTTCAACTTTCGTCGCTCGTATTTCAGATAGCGTATTGAGCTAAGCGGAATCTCGAAGCGCATGAAATGGCGAGTATAATGCACTATTAAACTTCTAGGATAAGGCAAACAGATACCCGATTAGATCATTTTATATTACGGTTAATATAAGAATTCAGCGAAATTCTATCACATTTGTTCCATTTACGTCGCTCCAATTTCAGATAGCGTATTTGGCTAAGCGGCATCTCAAAGCGCATGAAATGGCGAATAAAATGCACTATTAAACTCCTAGGGTAGGGCAAACAGAGACCCGATTAGATCATTTTATATTATGGTTAATTTAAGAATTCAGCAAGATTCTATCACATTTGTTGAATTTACGTCGCTCCTATTTCAGATAGCGTACTGGGCTAGGCGGCATCTTAAAGCGCGTGGAATGGCGAGTAAAATGCACAGTTAAACTTCTATGATAGGGCAGTCAGAGTCCCGATTAGATCATTTTATATTTTGTTTAATATAAGATTTCAGGGAAATCCTATCACATTTGTTCCATTTACGTCGCTCCTATTTCAGTTAGCGTATTGGGCTAACCGGCATCTCAAAGCGCATGAAATGGCGAATAAAATGGACTATTAAACTTCTAGGGTGGGGCAAACGGAGACCCGATTAGATCATTTTATATTACGGTTAATATAAGAATTCAGCGTAATTCTTTCACATTTGTTCAAGTTACGACGCTCCTATTTCAGATAGCGTATTGGGCTAAGCGGCAACTGAAAGCGCATGAAATGACGAGTGAAATGCACTATTAGACTTCTAGGGTAGGGCGAACAGAGACCCGATTAGATCATTTTACATTAAGGTTAATATAAGTATTCAGGGAAATTCTATCACATTTGTTCAATTTACGTCGCTCCTATTTCAGATAGCGTATTGGGCTAAGCGGCAACTGAAAGCGCATGAAATGACGAGTGAAATGCACTATTATACTTCTAGGGTAGGGCGAACAGAGAACCGATTAGATCATTTTACATTAAGGTTAATATAAGTATTCAGGGAAATTCTATCACATTTGTTCAATTCGTGTCGCTCATATTTCAGATAGCGTATTGGGCTAAGCGGCATCTCAAAGCGCATGAAATGGCGAGTAAAATGCACTATTAAACTCCTTGGGTAGGGCAAACAGAGACCCTATTAGATCATTTTATATTATGGTTAATTTAAGAATTCAGCGAAATTCTATCACATTCGTTCAATTTAGGTCGCTCCTATTTCAGATAGCGTATTGGGCTAAGCGGCATCTCAAAGCGCATGAAATGGCGAGTGAAATGCACTATAAGACTTCTATGGTAGGGCGAACAGAGACCAGATTAGATCATTTTACATTCTGGTTAATAAAATAATTCAGCGAAATTCTATCACATTTGTTCAACTTTCGTCGCTCCTATTTCAGATAGCGTATTGAGCTAAGCGGCATCTCGAAGCGCATGAAATGGAGAGTATAATGCACTATTAAACTCCTAGGGTAGGGCAAACAGAGACCCGATTAGATCATTTTATATTATGGTTAATTTAAGAATTCAGCAAGATTCTATCACATTTGTTGAATTTACGTCGCTCCTATTTCAGATAGCGTACTGGGCTAGGCGGCATCTTAAAGCGCGTGGAATGGCGAGTAAAATGCACTATTAAACTTCTAGGGTAGGGCAAACAGAGACCCGATTAGATCATTTTATATTATGGTTAATTTAAGAATTCAGCGAAATTCTATCACATTTGTTCCTTTAACGTCGCTCCAATTTCAGATAGCGTATTTGGCTAAGCGGCATCTCAAAGCGCATGAAATGGCGAATAAAATGCACTATTAAACTTCTAGGCTAGGGCGAACAGAGACCCGAGCAGATCATTTTACATTATGGTTAATAAAAGAATTCAGCGTAATTCTATCACATTTGTTCAACTTACGTCGCTCCTATTTCAGATAGCGTATTGGGCTAAGCGGCATCTCAAGTCGCATGAAATGGCGAGTGAAATGCACTATTAGACTTCTATGGTAGGGCGAACAGAGACCCGATTGGATCATTTTACATTAAGGTTAATATAAGGATTCACGAAAATTCTATCACATTTGTTCAATTTACGTCGCTCCCATTCCAGATAGCGTATTGGGCTAAGCGGCATCTCAAAGCGCATGAAATGGCGAGTAAAATGCGCTATTAAACTTCTAGGATAAGGCAAACAGAGACCCGATTAGATCATTTTATATTACGGTTAATATAAGAATTCAGCGTAATTCTATCACATTTGTTGAAGTTACGACGCTCCTATTTCAGATAGCGTACTGGGCTAGGCGGCATCTCAAAGCGCATGGAATGGCGAGTAAAATGCACTACTAATCTTCTATGACAGGGCAATCAGAGACCCGAGTAGATCATTTTATATTTTGATTAATATAAGATTTCAGGGAAATTCTATCACATTTGTTCAATTTACGTCGCTCCTATTTCAGATAGCGTATTGGGCTAAGCCGGATCTCAAAGCGCATGAAATGGCGACCAAAATGCACTATTAAACTTCTAGGGTAGGGCAAACAGAGACCCGATTAGATCATTTTATATTATGGTTAATTTAAGAATTCAGCAAAATTCTATCACATTTGTTCAACTTACGACGCTCCTATTTCAGATAGCGTACTGGGCTAGGCGGCATCTTGAAGCGCGTGGAATGGCGAGTAAAATGCACTACTAAACTTCTATGATAGGGCAATCGGAGACCCGATTAGATCATTTTATATTTTGTTTAATATAAGATTTCAGGGAAATAGTATCACATTTGTTCAATTTACGTCGCTCCTATTCCAGATAGCGTATTCGGCTAAGCGGCATCTCAAAGCGCATGAAATGACGAGTAAAATGCACTATTAAACTTCTAGGGTAGGGCAAGCAGAGACCCGATTAGATCATTTTATATTATGGTTAATTTAAGAATTCAGCAAAATTCTATCACATTCGTTCAATTTAGGTCGCTCCTATTTCAGATAGCGTATTGGGCTAAGCGGCATCTCAAAGCGCATGACATGGCGAGTGAAATGCACTATAAGACTTCTATGGTAGGGCGAACAGAGACCAGATTAGATCATTTTACATTCTGGTTAATAAAATAATTCAGCGAAATTCTATCACATTTGTTCAACTTTCGTCGCTCGTATTTCAGATAGCGTATTGAGCTAAGCGGCATCTCGAAGCGCATGAAATGGCGAGTATAATGCACTATTAAACTTCTAGGATAAGGCAAACAGATACCCGATTAGATCATTTTATATTACGGTTAATATAAGAATGCAGCGTAATTCTATCACATTTGTTCAATTTACGTCGCTCCTATTTCAGATAGCGTATTGGGCTAAGCTGCATCTCAAAGCGCAAGAAATGGCTCGTACAATGCACTATTCAACTTCTAGGGTAGGGCAAACAGAGACCGGATTAGATCATTTTATATTTTGATGAATATAAGATTTCAGGGAAATTCTATCACATTTGTTCAATTTACGTCGCTCCTATTTCAGATAGCGTATTGGGCTAAGCCGGATCTCAAAGCGCATGAAATGGCGACTAAAATGCACTATTAAACTTCTAGGGTAGGGCAAACAGAGACCCGATTAGATCATTTTATATTATGGTTAATTTAAGAATTCAGCAAAATTCTATCACATTTGTTCAACTTACGTCGCTCCTATTTCAGATAGCGTACTGGGCTAGGCGGCAACTTAAAGCGCGTGGAATGGCGAGTAAAATGCACTACTAAACTTCTATGATAGGGCAATCAGACACCCGATTAGATCATTTTATATTTTGTTTAATATAAGATTTCAGGGAAATAGTATCACATTTGTTCAATTTACGTCGCTCCTATTCCAGATAGCGTATTCGGCTAAGCGGCATCTCAAAGCTCATGAAATGACGAGTAAAATGCACTATTAAACTTCTAGGGTAGGGTAAGCAGAGACCCGATTAGATCATTTTATATTATGGTTAATTTAAGAATTCAGCAAAATTCTATCACATTCGTTCAATTTAGGTCGCTCCTATTTCAGATAGCGTATTGGGCTAAGCGGCATCTCAAAGCGCATGACATGGCGAGTGAAATGCACTATAAGACTTCTATGGTAGGGCGAACAGAGACCAGATTAGATCATTTTACATTCTGGTTAATAAAATAATTCAGCGAAATTCTATCACATTTGTTCAACTTTCGTCGCTCGTATTTCAGATAGCGTATTGAGCTAAGCGGAATCTCGAAGCGCATGAAATGGCGAGTATAATGCACTATTAAACTTCTAGGATAAGGCAAACAGATACCCGATTAGATCATTTTATATTACGGTTAATATAAGAATTCAGCGAAATTCTATCACATTTGTTCCATTTACGTCGCTCCAATTTCAGATAGCGTATTTGGCTAAGCGGCATCTCAAAGCGCATGAAATGGCGAATAAAATGCACTATTAAACTCCTAGGGTAGGGCAAACAGAGACCCGATTAGATCATTTTATATTATGGTTAATTTAAGAATTCAGCAAGATTCTATCACATTTGTTGAATTTACGTCGCTCCTATTTCAGATAGCGTTATGGGCTAGGCGGCATCTTAAAGCGCGTGGAATGGCGAGTAAAATGCACAGTTAAACTTCTATGATAGGGCAGTCAGAGTCCCGATTAGATCATTTTATATTTTGTTTAATATAAGATTTCAGGGAAATCCTATCACATTTGTTCCATTTACGTCGCTCCTATTTCAGTTAGCGTATTGGGCTAACCGGCATCTCAAAGCGCATGAAATGGCGAATAAAATGGACTATTAAACTTCTAGGGTGGGGCAAACGGAGACCCGATTAGATCATTTTATATTACGGTTAATATAAGAATTCAGCGTAATTCTTTCACATTTGTTCAAGTTACGACGCTCCTATTTCAGATAGCGTATTGGGCTAAGCGGCAACTGAAAGCGCATGAAATGACGAGTGAAATGCACTATTAGACTTCTAGGGTAGGGCGAACAGAGACCCGATTAGATCATTTTACATTAAGGTTAATATAAGTATTCAGGGAAATTCTATCACATTTGTTCAATTTACGTCGCTCCTATTTCAGATAGCGTATTGGGCTAAGCGGCAACTGAAAGCGCATGAAATGACGAGTGAAATGCACTATTATACTTCTAGGGTAGGGCGAACAGAGAACCGATTAGATCATTTTACATTAAGGTTAATATAAGTATTCAGGGAAATTCTATCACATTTGTTCAATTCGTGTCGCTCATATTTCAGATAGCGTATTGGGCTAAGCGGCATCTCAAAGCGCATGAAATGGCGAGTAAAATGCACTATTAAACTCCTTGGGTAGGGCAAACAGAGACCCTATTAGATCATTTTATATTATGGTTAATTTAAGAATTCAGCGAAATTCTATCACATTCGTTCAATTTAGGTCGCTCCTATTTCAGATAGCGTATTGGGCTAAGCGGCATCTCAAAGCGCATGAAATGGCGAGTGAAATGCACTATAAGACTTCTATGGTAGGGCGAACAGAGACCAGATTAGATCATTTTACATTCTGGTTAATAAAATAATTCAGCGAAATTCTATCACATTTGTTCAACTTTCGTCGCTCCTATTTCAGATAGCGTATTGAGCTAAGCGGCATCTCGAAGCGCATGAAATGGAGAGTATAATGCACTATTAAACTCCTAGGGTAGGGCAAACAGAGACCCGATTAGATCATTTTATATTATGGTTAATTTAAGAATTCAGCAAGATTCTATCACATTTGTTGAATTTACGTCGCTCCTATTTCAGATAGCGTACTGGGCTAGGCGGCATCTTAAAGCGCATGAAATGGCGAGTAAAATGCACTATTAAACTTCTAGGGTAGGGCAAACAGAGACCCGATTAGATCATTTTATATTATGGTTAATTTAAGAATTCAGCGAAATTCTATCACATTTGTTCCTTTAACGTCGCTCCAATTTCAGATAGCGTATTTGGCTAAGCGGCATCTCAAAGCGCATGAAATGGCGAATAAAATGCACTATTAAACTTCTAGGCTAGGGCGAACAGAGACCCGAGCAGATCATTTTACATTATGGTTAATAAAAGAATTCAGCGTAATTCTATCACATTTGTTCAACTTACGTCGCTCCTATTTCAGATAGCGTACTGGGCTAAGCGGCATCTCAAGGCGCATGAAATGGCGAGTGAAATGCACTATTAGACTTCTATGGTAGGGCGAACAGAGACCCGATTGGATCATTTTACATTAAGGTTAATATAAGGATTCACGAAAATTCTATCACATTTGTTCAATTTACGTCGCTCCCATTCCAGATAGCGTATTGGGCTAAGCGGCATCTCAAAGCGCATGAAATGGCGAGTAAAATGCGCTATTAAACTTCTAGGATAAGGCAAACAGAGACCCGATTAGATCATTTTATATTACGGTTAATATAAGAATTCAGCGTAATTCTATCACATTTGTTGAAGTTACGACGCTCCTATTTCAGATAGCGTACTGGGCTAGGCGGCATCTCAAAGCGCATGGAATGGCGAGTAAAATGCACTACTAAACTTCTATGACAGGGCAATCAGAGACCCGAGTAGATCATTTTATATTTTGATTAATATAAGATTTCAGGGAAATTCTATCACATTTGTTCAATTTACGTCGCTCCTATTTCAGATAGCGTATTGGGCTAAGCCGGATCTCAAAGCGCATGAAATGGCGACTAAAATGCACTATTAAACTTCTAGGGTAGGGCAAACAGAGACCCGATTAGATCATTTTATATTATGGTTAATTTAAGAATTCAGCAAAATTCTATCACATTTGTTCAACTTACGACGCTCCTATTTCAGATAGCGTACTGGGCTAGGCGGCATCTTAAAGCGCGTGGAATGGCGAGTAAAATGCACTACTAAACTTCTATGATAGGGCAATCAGACACCCGATTAGATCATTTTATATTTTGTTTAATATAAGATTTCAGGGAAATAGTATCACATTTGTTCAATTTACGTCGCTCCTATTCCAGATAGCGTATTCGGCTAAGCGGCATCTCAAAGCGCATGAAATGACGAGTAAAATGCACTATTAAACTTCTAGGGTAGGGCAAGCAGAGACCCGATTAGATCATTTTATATTATGGTTAATTTAAGAATTCAGCAAAATTCTATCACATTCGTTCAATTTAGGTCGCTCCTATTTCAGATAGCGTATTGGGCTAAGCGGCATCTCAAAGCGCATGTCATGGCGAGTGAAATGCACTATAAGACTTCTATGGTAGGGCGAACAGAGACCAGATTAGATCATTTTACATTCTGGTTAATAAAATAATTCAGCGAAATTCTATCACATTTGTTCAACTTTCGTCGCTCGTATTTCAGATAGCGTATTGAGCTAAGCGGCATCTCGAAGCGCATGAAATGGCGAGTATAATGCACTATTAAACTTCTAGGATAAGGCAAACAGATACCCGATTAGATCATTTTATATTACGGTTAATATAAGAATGCAGCGTAATTCTATCACATTTGTTCAATTTACGTCGCTCCTATTTCAGATAGCGTATTGGGCTAAGCTGCATCTCAAAGCGCAAGAAATGGCTCGTACAATGCACTATTCAACTTCTAGGGTAGGGCAAACAGAGACCGGATTAGATCATTTTATATTTTGGTTAATATAAGAATTCAGCGAAATTCTATCACATTCGTTCAAGTTACGTCGCTCCTATTTCAGATAGCGTACTGGGCTAGGCGGCATCTTAAAGCGCGTGGAATGGCGAGTAAAATGCACTACTAATCTTCTATGATAGGGCAATCAGAGACCCGATTAGATCATTTTATATTTTGTTTAATATAAGATTTCAGGGAAATTCTATCACATTTGTTCAATTTCGTCGTTCCTATTTCAGATAGCGTATTGGGCTAAGCGGCAACTGAAAGCGCATGAAATGACGAGTGAAATGCACTATTAAACTTCTAGGGTAGGGCGAACAGAGACCCGATTAGATCATTTTACATTCTTGTTAATATAAGAATTCAGGGAAATTCTATCACATTTGTTCAACTTTCGTCGCTCGTATTTCAGATAGCGTATTGAGCTAAGCGGAATCTCGAAGCGCATGAAATGGCGAGTATAATGCACTATTAAACTTCTAGGATAAGGCAAACAGATACCCGATTAAATCATTTTATATTACGGTTAATATAAGAATTCAGCGAAATTCTATCACAT
This sequence comes from Macropis europaea, assembly GCA_916610135.2. Taxonomy (NCBI): domain Eukaryota; kingdom Metazoa; phylum Arthropoda; class Insecta; order Hymenoptera; family Melittidae; genus Macropis; species Macropis europaea. The sequence goes on along the minus strand of CAKAJE020001271.1, from coordinate 22,484 downwards.
TTGTTCCATTTACGTCGCTCCAATTTCAGATAGCGTATTTGGCTAAGCGGCATCTCAAAGCGCATGAAATGGCGAATAAAATGCACTATTAAACTCCTAGGGTAGGGCAAACAGAGACCCGATTAGATCATTTTATATTATGGTTAATTTAAGAATTCAGCAAGATTCTATCACATTTGTTGAATTTACGTCGCTCCTATTTCAGATAGCGTACTGGGCTAGGCGGCATCTTAAAGCGCGTGGAATGGCGAGTAAAATGCACAGTTAAACTTCTATGATAGGGCAGTCAGAGACCCGATTAGATCATTTTATATTTTGTTTAATATAAGATTTCAGGTAAATCCTATCACATTTGTTCCATTTACGTCGCTCCTATTTCAGTTAGCGTATTGGGCTAACCGGCATCTCAAAGCGCATGAAATGGCGAATAAAATGGACTATTAAACTTCTAGGGTAGGGCAAACGGAGACCCGATTAGATCATTTTATATTACGGTTAATATAAGAATTCAGCGTAATTCTATCACATTTGTTCAAGTTACGACGCTCCTATTTCAGATAGCGTATTGGGCTAAGCGGCAACTGAAAGCGCATGAAATGACGAGTGAAATGCACTATTAGACTTCTAGGGTAGGGCGAACAGAGACCCGATTAGATCATTTTACATTAAGGTTAATATAAGTATTCAGGGAAATTCTATCACATTTGTTCAATTTACGTCGCTCCTATTTCAGATAGCGTATTGGGCTAAGCGGCAACTGAAAGCGCATGAAATGACGAGTGAAATGCACTATTATACTTCTAGGGTAGGGCGAACAGAGAACCGATTAGATCATTTTACATTAAGGTTAATATAAGTATTCAGGGAAATTCTATCACATTTGTTCAATTCGTGTCGCTCATATTTCAGATAGCGTATTGGGCTAAGCGGCATCTCAAAGCGCATGAAATGGCGAGTAAAATGCACTATTAAACTCCTTGGGTAGGGCAAACAGAGACCCTATTAGATCATTTTATATTATGGTTAATATAAGAATTCAGCGAAATTCTATCACATTCGTTCAATTTAGGTCGCTCCTATTTCAGATAGCGTATTGGGCTAAGCGGCATCTCAAAGCGCATGAAATGGCGAGTGAAATGCACTATAAGACTTCTATGGTAGGGCGAACAGAGACCAGATTAGATCATTTTACATTCTGGTTAATAAAATAATTCAGCGAAATTCTATCACATTTGTTCAACTTTCGTCGCTCCTATTTCAGATAGCGTATTGAGCTAAGCGGCATCTCGAAGCGCATGAAATGGAGAGTATAATGCACTATTAAACTCCTAGGGTAGGGCAAACAGAGACCCGATTAGATCATTTTATATTATGGTTAATTTAAGAATTCAGCAAGATTCTATCACATTTGTTGAATTTACGTCGCTCCTATTTCAGATAGCGTACTGGGCTAGGCGGCATCTTAAAGCGCTTGGAATGGCGAGTAAAATGCACTGTTAAACTCCTAGGGTAGGGCAAACAGAGACCCGATTAGATCATTTTATATTATGGTTAATTTAAGAATTCAGCGAAATTCTATCACATTTGTTCCTTTAACGTCGCTCCAATTTCAGATAGCGTATTTGGCTAAGCGGCATCTCAAAGCGCATGAAATGGCGAATAAAATGCACTATTAAACTTCTAGGCTAGGGCGAACAGAGACCCGAGCAGATCATTTTACATTATGGTTAATAAAAGAATTCAGCGTAATTCTATCACATTTGTTCAACTTACGTCGCTCCTATTTCAGATAGCGTATTGGGCTAAGCGGCATCTCAAGGCGCATGAAATGGCGAGTGAAATGCACTATTAGACTTCTATGGTAGGGCGAACAGAGACCCGATTGGATCATTTTACATTAAGGTTAATATAAGGATTCACGAAAATTCTATCACATTTGTTCAATTTACGTCGCTCCCATTCCAGATAGCGTATTGGGCTAAGCGGCATCTCAAAGCGCATGAAATGGCGAGTAAAATGCGCTATTAAACTTCTAGGATAAGGCAAACAGAGACCCGATTAGATCATTTTATATTACGGTTAATATAAGAATTCAGCGTAATTCTATCACATTTGTTGAAGTTACGACGCTCCTATTTCAGATAGCGTACTGGGCTAGGCGGCATCTCAAAGCGCATGGAATGGCGAGTAAAATGCACTACTAATCTTCTATGACAGGGCAATCAGAGACCCGAGTAGATCATTTTATATTTTGATTAATATAAGATTTCAGGGAAATTCTATCACATTTGTTCAATTTACGTCGCTCCTATTTCAGATAGCGTATTGGGCTAAGCCGGATCTCAAAGCGCATGAAATGGCGAGTAAAATGCACTATTAAACTTCTAGGGTAATGCAAACAGAGACCCGATTAGATCATTTTATATTATGGTTAATTTAAGAATTCAGCAAAATTCTATCACATTTGTTCAACTTACGACGCTCCTATTTCAGATAGCGTACTGGGCTAGGCGGCATCTTGAAGCGCGTGGAATGGCGAGTAAAATGCACTACTAAACTTCTATGATAGGGCAATCAGACACCCGATTAGATCATTTTATATTTTGTTTAATATAAGATTTCAGGGAAATAGTATCACATTTGTTCAATTTACGTCGCTCCTATTCCAGATAGCGTATTCGGCTAAGCGGCATCTCAAAGCGCATGAAATGACGAGTAAAATGCACTATTAAACTTCTAGGGTAGGGCAAGCAGAGACCCGATTAGATCATTTTATATTATGGTTAATTTAAGAATTCAGCAAAATTCTATCACATTCGTTCAATTTAGGTCGCTCCTATTTCAGATAGCGTATTGGGCTAAGCGGCATCTCAAAGCGCATGACATGGCGAGTGAAATGCACTATAAGACTTCTATGGTAGGGCGAACAGAGACCCGATTAGATCATTTTACATTCTGGTTAATAAAATAATTCAGCGAAATTCTATCACATTTGTTCAACTTTCGTCGCTCGTATTTCAGATAGCGTATTGAGCTAAGCGGCATCTCGAAGCGCATGAAATGGCGAGTATAATGCACTATTAAACTTCTAGGATAAGGCAAACAGATACCCGATTAGATCATTTTATATTACGGTTAATATAAGAATGCAGCGTAATTCTATCACATTTGTTCAATTTACGTCGCTCCTATTTCAGATAGCGTATTGGGCTAAGCTGCATCTCAAAGCGCAAGAAATGGCTCGTACAATGCACTATTCAACTTCTAGGGTAGGGCAAACAGAGACCGGATTAGATCATTTTATATTTTGGTTAATATAAGAATTCAGCGAAATTCTATCACATTCGTTCAAGTTACGTCGCTCCTATTTCAGATAGCGTACTGGGCTAGGCGGCATCTTAAAGCGCGTGGAATGGCGAGTAAAATGCACTACTAATCTTCTATGATAGGGCAATCAGAGACCCGATTAGATCATTTTATATTTTGTTTAATATAAGATTTCAGGGAAATTCTATCACATTTGTTCAATTTCGTCGTTCCTATTTCAGATAGCGTATTGGGCTAAGCGGCAACTGAAAGCGCATGAAATGACGAGTGAAATGCACTATTAAACTTCTAGGGTAGGGCGAACAGAGACCCGATTAGATCATTTTACATTCTGGTTAATATAAGAATTCAGGGAAATTCTATCACATTTGTTCAACTTTCGTTGCTCCTATTTCAGATAGCGTATTGGGTTAAGCGGCATCTCAAAGGACATGAAATGGCGCGTAAAATGCACTATTAAACTTCTAGGGTAGGGCAAACAGAGAGCCGATTAGATCATTTTATATTATGGTTAATTTAAGAATTCAGCAAAATTCTATCACATTTGTTCAATTTACGTCGCTCCTATTTCGGATAGAGTACTGCGCTAGGCGGCATCCTAAAGCGCGTGGAGTGGCGAGTAAAATGCACTATTAAACTTGTATGATAGGGTAATCAGAGACGCGATTAGATCATTTTATATTTTGTTTAATACAAGATTTCAGGGAAATTCTATCACATTTGTTCAATTCGTGTCGCTCATATTTCAGATAGCGTATTGGGCTAAGCGGCATCTCAAAGCGCATGAAATGGCGAGTAAAATGCACTATTAAACTCCTAGGGTAGAGCAAACAGAGACCCGATTAGATCATTTTATATTATGGTAAATTTAAGAATTCAGCAAGATTCTATCACATTTGTTGAATTTACGTCGCTCCTATTTCAGATAGCGTACTGGGCTAGGCGGCATCTTAAAGCGCGTGGAATGGCGAGTAAAATGTACTGTTAAACTTCTATGATAGGGCAGTCAGAGACCCGATTAGATCATTTTATATTTTGTTTAATATAAGATTTCAGGGAAATCCTATCACATTTGTTCTATTTACGTCGCTCCTATTTCAGTTAGCGTATTGGGCTAACCGGCATCTCAAAGCGCATGAAATGGCGAATAATATGGACTGTTAAACTTCTAGGGTAGGGCAAACGGAGACCCGATTAGATCATTCTATATTATGGTTAATATAAGAATTCAGCGTAATTCTATCACATTTCTTCAAATTACGTCGCTCCTATTTCAGATAGCGTACTGGGCTGGCCGGCATCTTAAAGCGCGTGGAATGGCGAGTAAAATGCACTATTAAACTTGTATGATAGGGCAATCAAAGACCCGATTAGATCATTGTATATTTTGGTTAATATAAGAATTCAGCGAAATTCTATCACATTTGTTCAATATACGTCGCTCCAATTTCAGATAGCTTATTGGGCTAAGCGGCATCGCAAAGCGCATGAATTGACGAGTGAAATGCACTATTAAACTTCTTGGGTAGGGCGAACAAAGACCCGCTTAGATCATTTTACATTAAGGTTAATATAAGAATTCAGCGAAATTCTATCACATTTGTTCAATTTACATCGCTCCTATTTCAGATAGCGACTTGTGCTAAGCGGCATCTCAAAGCGCAAGAAATGGCGAGTAAAATGCACTATTCAACTTCTAGGGTAGGGCAAACAGAGACCCCATTAGATCATTTTATATTATGGTTAATTTAAGAATTCAGCGAGATTCTATCACATTTGTTCAATTTACGTCGCTCCTATTGCAGATAGCGTATTGGGCTAAGCGGCATCTCAAAGCGCATGAAATGGCGAGTAAAATGCACTATTAACCTTCTAGGGTAGGGCAATCAGAGACCCGATTAGATCATTTTATATTTTGGTTAATAAATGAATTCATCGAAATTCTATCACATTTGTTGAATTTACATCGCTCCTATTTCAGATAGCGTATTGGGCTAAGCGGCACCTCAAAGTGCATGGAATGACGAGTAAAATGCACTAATAAACTTCTTGGATAAGGCAAACAGAGACCCGATTAGATCATTTTATATTACGGTTAATATAAGAATGCAGCGTAATTCTATCACATTTGTTCAAGTTACGTCGCTCCTATTTCAGATAGCGTACTGGGCTAGGCGGCATCTTAAAGCGCGTGGAAGGGCGAGTAAAATGCACTACTAAACTTCTATGGTAGGGCAATCAGAGACCCGATTAGATCATTTTCTATTTTGGTTAACATAAGAATCCAGCGAAATTCTATCACATTTGTTCAATTTACGTCGCTCCTATTACAGATAGCGTATTGGGCTAAGCGGCATCTGAAAGCGCACGAAAGGGCGAGTAAAATGCACTATTAAACTTCTAGGGTAGGGCAATCAGAGACCCTATAAGATCATTTTATATTTTGGTTAATATAAGAATTCAGCGAAATTCTATCACATTTGTTCAATTTACGTCGCTCCTATTTCAGATAGCGTATTGGGCTAAGCGGCATCTCAAAGCGCATGGAATGGCGAGTGAAATGCACTATTAAACTTATAGGGTAGGGCGAACAGAGACCCGAATAGATCATTTTATATTACGGTTAATATAAGAATTCAGCGTAATTCTATCACATTTGTTCAACATGCGTCGCTCCTATTTCAGATAGTGTGCTGGGCTAGGCGGCATCTTAAAGCGCGTGGAAGGGCGAGTAAAATGCAGTACTAAACTTCTATGGTAGGGCAATCAGAGTCCCGTTTAGATCATTTTATGTATTGTTTAATATAAGATTTCAGGGAAATTCTATCACATTTGTTCAATTTACGTCGCTCCTATTTCAGATAGCGTATTGGGCTAAGCGGCATCTCAAAGCGTATGAAATGACGAGAGAAATGCACTATTAAACTTCTTGGGTAGGGCGAACAGAGACCCGATTAGGTCATTTCATATTATGGTTAATTACAGAATTCAGCGAAATTCTATCACATTTGTTCAATTTACATCGCTCCTATTTCAAATAGCGTATTGGGCTAAGCGGCATCTCAATGCGCATGAAATGGCGAGTAAAATGCACTATTAAACTTCTAGGATAAGGCAAACGGAGACCCGATTAGACCATTTTATATTACGGTTAATATAAGAATTCAGCGTTATTCTATCACATTTGTTCAACTTACGTCGCTCCTATTTCAGATAGCGTGCTCTGATAGGCGGCATCCTAAAGCGCGTGGAATGGCGAGTAAAATGCACTATTAAACTTCTAGGGTAATGCAAACAGAGACCCGATTAGATCATTTTATATTACGGTTAATATAAGATTTCAGGGAAATTCTATCACATTTGTTCAATTTACGTCGCTCCTATTTCAGATAGCTATTGGGCTAAGCGGCATCTCAAAGCGCATGAAATGACGAGTGAAATGCGCTATTAAACTTCTTGGGTAGGGCGAACAGAGACCCGATTACATCATTTTATATTTTGGTTAACATAAGAATTCAGCGAATTTCTATCACATTTGTTCAATTTACGTCGCTCCTATTTCAGATAGCGTATTGGGCTAAGCGGCATCTCAAAGCGCATGGAATGGCGAGTGAAATGCACTATTAAACTTCTAGGGTAGGGCAATCAGAGACCCGATTAGATCATTTTATATTATGGTTAATATAAGAATTCAGCGAAATTCTATCACATTTGTTTAATTTACGTCGCTCCTATTTCAGATAGCGTATTGGGCCAAGCGGCATCTCAAAGCGCATGAAATGGCGAGTAAAATGCACTATTAAACTTCTAGGGTAGGGCAATCAGAGACCCGATTAGATCATTTTATATTTTGGTTAATATAAGAATCCAGCGAATTTCTATCACATTTGTTCATTTTACGTCGCTCCTATTTCAGATAGCGTTTTGGGCTAAGCGGCATCTCAAAGCGCATGAACTGACGAGAGAAATGCACTATTAAACTTCTTGGGTAGGGCGAACAGAGACCCGATTACATCATTTTCGATTATGGTTAATATAAGAATTCAGCGAAATTCTATCACATTTGTTCAATTTGCGTCGCTCCTATTTCAGATAGCGTATTGGGCTAAGCGGCATCTCAAAGCGCATGAAATGACGAATAAAATGCACTATTAAGCTTGTACGGTAGGGCGAACAGAGACCCGATTAGATCATTTAACATTATGGTAAATAAAAGAATTCAGCGAAATTCTATCACATTTGTTCAATTTACGGCGCTCCTATTACAGATAGCGTACTGGGCTAGGCGGCATCTCAAAGCGCAAGAAATGGCGAGTACAATGCACTATTAAACTTCTAGGGTTGGGCAAACAGAGACCCGATTAGATCATTTTATATTACGGTTAATATAAGAATTCAGCGTAATTCTGTGACATTTGTTCAACTTACGTAGCTCCTATTTCAGATAGCGTGCTGGGCTAGGCGGCAACTTAAAGCGCGTGGAATGGCGAGTAAAATGCACTGTTAAACTTCTATGATAGGGCAAAGAGACCCGATAAGATCATTTTATATTTTGGTTAATATAAGAATTCAGCGAAATTCTATCACATTTGTTCAATTTACGTCGCTCCTATTTCAGATAGCTTATTGGGCTAAGCGGCATCGCAAAGCGCATGAATTGACGAGTAAAATGCACTATTAAACTTCTTGGGTAGGGCGAACAAAGACCCGATTAGATCATTTTACATTAAGGTTAATATAAGAATTCAGCGAAATTCTATCACATTTGTTCAATTTACATCGCTCCTATTTCAGATAGCGTATTGGGCTAAGCGGCATCTCAAAGCGCATGGAATGGCGAGTGAAATGCACTATTAAACTTCTAGGGTCGGGCGAACAGACACCCGAATAGATCATTTTATATTACGGTTAATATAAGAATTCAGCGTAATTCTATCACATTTGTTCAACTAACGTCGCTCCTATTTCAGATAGCGTACTGGGCTAGGCGGTATCTTAAAGCGCGTGGAATGGCGAGTAAAATGCACTATTAAACTTCTAGGATAAGGCAAACGGAGACCCGATTAGACCATTTTATATTACGGTTAATATAAGAATTCAGCGTTATTCTATCACATTTGTTCAACTTACGTCGCTCCTATTTCAGAAAGCGTACTCGGATAGGCGGCATCTTAAAGCGCGTGGAATGGCGAGTAAAATGCACTATTAAACTTCTCGGGTAATGCAAACAGAGACCCGATTAGATCATTTTATATTACGGTTAATATAAGATTTCAGGGAAATTCTATCACATTTGTTCAATTTACGTCGCTCCTATTTCAGATAGCTATTGGGCTAAGCGGCATCTCAAAGCGCATGAAATGACGAGAGAAATGCACTATTAAACTTCTTGGGTAGGGCGAACAGAGACCCGATTACATCATTTTATATTATGGTTAATATAAGAATTCAGCGAAATTCTATCACATTTGTTCAATTTGCGTCGCTCCTATTTCAGATAGCGTATTGGGCTAAGCGGCACCTCAAAGCGCATGAAATGGCGAGTAAAATGCACTATTAAACTTCTAGGATAAGGCAAACAGAGACCCGATTAGATCATTTTATATTACGGTTAATATAAGAATTCAGCGTAATTCTGTCACATTTGTTCAAGTTACGTAGCTCCTATTTGAGATAGCGTACTGGGCTAGGCGGCAACTTAAACCGCGTGGAATGTCGAGTAAAATGCACTATTAAACTTCTATGATAGGGCAATCAGAGACCCGATTAGTTCATTTTATATTTTGGTTAATATAAGAATCCAGCGAAATTCTATCACATTTGTTCAATTTACGTCGCTCCTATTTCAGATAGCGTATTGGGCTAAGCGGCATCTCAAAGCGCACGAAAGGGCGAGTAAAATGCACTATTAAACTTCTAGGGTGGGGCAAGCAGAGACCCTGTCAGATCATTTTATATTACGGTTAATATAAGAATTCAGCGAAGTTCTATCACATTTGTTCAATTTACGTCGCTCCTATTTCAGATAGCTTATTGAGCTAAGCAGCAACTCAGAGCGCATGAAATGACGAGTGAAATGCACTGTTAAACTTCTAGGGTAGGGCGAACAAAGACCAGATTAGATCATTTTACATTAAGGTTAAAATAAGAATTCAGCGAAATTCTATCACTTTTGTTCAATTTACGTCGCTCCTATTTCAGATAGCGTATTGGGCTAAGCGGCATCTCAAAGCGCATGAAATGGCGAGTAAAATGCACTATTAAACTTCTAGGATAAGGCAAACAGAGACCCGATTAGATCATTTTATATTACGGTTAATATAAGAAATCAGCGTAATTCTGTCACATTCGTTCAACTTACGTAGCTCCTATTTCAGATAGCGTACTGGGCTAGGCGGCATCTTAAAGCGTGTGTAATGGATAGTAAAATGCACTATTAAAGTTCTATGATAGGGCAATCAGAGACCCGATTACATCATTTTATATTATGGTTAATTTAAGAATTCAGCAAAATTCTATCACATTTGTTCAATTTACGTCGCTCCTATTTCAGATAGCGTACTGGGCTACGCGGTATCTTAAAGCGCGTGGAATGGCGAGTAAAATGCACTATTAAACTCCTAGGATAAGGCAAACGGAGACCCGATTAGACCATTTTATATTAGGAGCGATGTAAATTGAACAAATGTGATAGAATTTCGCTGCATTCTCATATTAACAATAATTTAAAATGATCTAATCGGGTCTCTGTTCTCCCTACCCTAGAAGTTTAATAGTGCATTTCACTCATCATTTCAGGCGCTTTGAGATGCCGCTTAGCCCAATACACTATCTGAAATAGGAGCGACATAAATTGAACAAATGTGATAGAATATCGCAGAATTCTTATATTAACCGTAATATAAAATGATCTAATCGGGTCTCTGATTGCCCTATCATAGAAGGTTAGCAGTGCATTTTACTCGTCATTCCACGCGCTTTAACATGCCGCCAAGCCCAATACGCTATCCGAAATTGGAGCTACGTAAATTGAACAAACGTGATAGAATTACGCAGAATTCTTATATTAACCATAATATAATACGATCTATTCGGTTCTCTGATTGCCCTATCATAGAAGGTTGAGAGTGCATTTTACTCGTCATTTCATGCGATTTAAGGTGCCGCCTAGCCCAATACGCTATCTGAAATTGGAGCTACGTAAATTGAACAAACGTGATGGAATTACATAGAATTCTTATATTAACCATAATATAATATGATCTATTCGGTCTCTGATTGCCCTATCATAGAAGTTTAATAGTGCATTTTACTCGTCTTTTCATGCGCTTTAAGGTGCCGGCTAGCCCAATACGCTATCTGAAATAGGAGCGACGTAAATTGAACAAATGTGATAGAATTTCGCTGTATTCTTAAATTAACCATAATATAAAATGACCTAATCGGGTCTCTGTTTGCCCTACCCTAGAAGTTTAATTGTGCATTTTACTCGACATTTCATGCGCTTTAAGATGCCGCCAAGCCCAATACGCTATCTGAGATAGGAGCGACGTAAATTGAACAAATGTGATAAAATTACGCTGAATTCTTATATTAACAATAATATAAGATGATATAATCGGGTCTCTGATTGCCCTATCATAGAAGTTTAATAGTGCATGTTACTCGACATTTCATGCGCTTTAAGGTGCCGCTTGGCCCAATAGGCTATCTGAAATAGGAGCGACGTAAATTGAACAAATGTGATAAAATTTCGCTGAATTCTTATATTAACCATAATATAAGATGACCTAATCGGGTCTCTGTTAGCCCTATCCGAGAAGTTTAGTAGTGCATTTTACTCGACATTTCATGCGCTTTAAGTTACCGCCTAGCCCAATACGCTATCTGAAATAGGAGCGACATAAATTGAACAAATGTGATAGAATTACAAAGGATTCTTATATGAACCATACTATAGAATGATCTAATTGGGTCTCTGATTGCGCTATCATAGAAGTTTAAAGTGCATTTTACTCGTCATTCCATGCGCTTTAAATTGCCGCCTATCCCAATACGCTATTTGAAATAGGAGCGACGTAATTTGAACAAACGTGATATAATTACGCAGAATTCTTATATTAACCATAATATAATACGATCTATTCGGGTCTCTGTTTGCCCTACCCTAGAAGTTTAATAGTGCATTTTACTCCACATTTCATGCGCTTTAAGATGCCTCCTATCCCAATACGCTATCTGAAATTGGAGCTACGTAAATTAAACAAATGTGATAGAGTTACGACGAATCCTTAAATTATCCATAAGATAAAATGATCTAATCGGGTCTCTGATTGCCCTATCATAGAAGTTTAATAGTTCATTTTAATCGCCATTTCATGCGCTTTAGTGTGCCGCGTAGCCCAATACGCTATCTGAAATAGGAGCGACATAAATTGAACAAATGTGATGGAATTACGCAGAATTCCTATATTAACCATAATATAATACGATCTATTCGGGTCTCTGATTACCCTATCATAGAAGTTTAATAGTGCATTTTACTCGTCATTTCATGCGCTTTAAGGTGCCGCCTAGCCCAATACGCTATCCGAAATAGGGGCGACGTAAATTGAACAAATGTGATAAAATTACGTTGAATTCTTATATTGACAATAATATAAAATGATCTAACCGGGTCTCTGATTGCCCTAACATAGAAGTTTAATAGTGCATTTTACTCGTCATCTCATGCCCTTTAAGATTCTGCTTATCCCAATACTCTATCTGAAATAGGATCGACGTAAATCGAACAAATGTGATAGAATTTCGCAGAATTCTTATATTAACCATAATATAAAATGATATAATCGGGTCCCTGATTGCCCTATCATAGATGATTAGTAGTGCATTTTGCTCGGCATTCCACCCGCTTTATGATGCCGCATAGCAAAATACGCTATGTGAAATAGGAGCCACGTAAATTGAACAAATGTGATAGAATTACGCTGAATTCTTATATTAATCATAATATAAGATGACCTAATCGGGTCCCTAATTGCCCTATCCTAGAAGTTTAGTAGTGCATTTTACTTTTCATTTCATGCGCTTTAAGATGCCGCTTAGCCCAATACGCTATCTGAAGTAGGAGCGACGTAAATTGACCAAATGTGATAGAATTACACAGAATTCTTATGTTAACCATAATATAAAATGAGCTAATGGGGTCTCTGATTACCCTACCATAGAAGTTAAGTAGTGCATTTTAATCGGCATTCCATGCCCTTTAAGATTCTGCTTAGTCCAATACGCTATCTGAAATATGAGCGACGTAAATTGAACAATTGTGATAGAACTTCGCTGAATGCTTATATTAACCATAATATAATACGATCAATTCGGGTCTCTGGTTGCCATATCACAGAAGTTTAATAGTGCATTTTACTCGCCATTTCATGCGCTTCTAGGTGCCGTTTAGCCCAATACGCTATCTGAAATTGGAGCTACGTAAATTAAACAAATGTGATAGAGTTACGACGAATTCTTAAATTAACCATAATATACGATGATCTAATCGGGTCTCTGATTGCCCTATCCGAGAAGTTTAGTAGTGTATTTTACTCGACATTTCATGCGCTTTAAGATGCCGCTTAGACCAATACGCTATCTGAGATAGGAGTGACGTAAATTGAACAAATGTGTTAGAATTACGCAGAATTATTATATTAACAATAATATAAAATGATCTAATCGGGTCTCTGATTGCCCTATCATAGAAGTCTAATAGTGCATTTTACTCGTCATTTCATGCGCTTTAAGATGCCACCTAGCCCAATACGCTATCTGAAATAGGGTCGACGTAAATTGAACAAATGTGATAAAATTTCGCTGAATTCTTATATTAACCATAATATAAGATGACCTAATCTGGTCTCTGTTAGTCCTATCCGAGAAGTTTGGTAGTGCATTTTACTCGACATTTGATGCGCTTGCAGATGCCGCCTAGCCCAATTCGCTATCTGAAATTGGAGCTACGCAAATTGAACAAACGTGATAGAATTACTCAGAATTCTTATATTAACCATAACATAGTACGATCTCTTCGGGTCTCCGATTGCCCTATCATAGAAGTTTAATAGTGCAGTTTACTCGTCATTTCATGCGCTTTATGGTGCCGCCGAGCCCAATACGCTATCTGAAACAGGAGCGATATAAATTGGACAAATGTGATCAAATTACGTTGAATTCTTATATTAACAATCATATAAAAAGATCTAATCGGGTCTCTGATTGCCCTATCATAGAAGCTTTATAGTGCATTCTATTCGTCATTTCATGCGCTTTAATGTGCCGATTAGCCCAATACGCTATCTGAAATACGAGCTATGTAAATTGAACAAATGTGATAGAATTTCACTGAATTCTTAAATTAACCATAATATAAAATGATCTAATCGGGTCTCTGATTACCCTATCATAGAAGTTAAGTAGTGCATTTTAATCGGCATTCCATGCCCTTTAAGATTCTGCTTAGTCCAATACGCTATCTGAAATATGAGCGACGTAAATTGAACAATTGTGATAGAACTTCGCTGAATGCTTATATTAACCATAATATAATACGATCAATTCGGGTCTCTGGTTGCCATATCACAGAAGTTTAATAGTGCATTTTACTCGCCATTTCATGCGCTTCTAGGTGCCGTTTAGCCCAATACGCTATCTGAAATTGGAGCTACGTAAATTAAACAAATGTGATAGAGTTACGACGAATTCTTAAATTAACCATAATATACGATGATCTAATCGGGTCTCTGATTGCCCTATCCGAGAAGTTTAGTAGTGTATTTTACTCGACATTTGATGCGCTTGCAGATGCCGCCTAGCCCAATTCGCTATCTGAAATTGGAGCTACGCAAATTGAACAAACGTGATAGAATTACTCAGAATTCTTATATTAACCATAACATAGTACGATCTCTTCGGGTCTCCGATTGCCCTATCATAGAAGTTTAATAGTGCATTTTACTCGACATTTCATGCGCTTTAAGGAGCCGTTTAGCGCAATACGCAATCTGAAATTGGAGCTACGTAAATTGAACAAATGTGACAGAGTTACCCAGAATCCTTATATTAACCATAATATACAATGACCTTATCGGGCCTCTGATTGCCCTATCATAGAAGTTTAACAGTGCATTTTACTCGCCATTTCATGCGCTTCAAGGTACCGTTTAGCCCAATACGCTATCTGAAATAGGAGCGACGTAAATTGAATAATGGTGATAGAATTACGCAGAATTCCTATATTAAACATAATATAAAATGATCGAATCGGGTCTCTCATTGCCCTATCACAGAAGTTTAATAGTGCATTTTACTCGTCATTTCATGCGCTTTAAGGTGCCGCTTAGCCCAATACGCTATCTGAAATAGGAGCGACGTAAATTGAACAAATGTGATAGAATTTCTCTGAATTCTTATATTAACCATAATATACGATGACCTAATCGGGTCTCTGATTGCCCTATGCGAGAAGTTTAGCAGTGCATTTTACTCGTCATTTCATGCACTGTAAGGTGCCGCCTATCCCAATACGCTATCTGAAATTGGACCTACGTAAATTAAACAAATGTGATCGAGTTACGACGAATTCTTAAATTAACCATAATATTCGATGACCTAATCGGGTCTCTGATTGCCCCATCCTAGAAGCTTAGTAGTGTATTTTAATAGACATTTCGTGCGCTTTAACATGCCGCTTAGACCAATACGCTATCTGAAATACGAGCGACGTAAATTGAACAAATGTGATAGATTTACGCTGAATTCTTATATTAATCATAATATAAGATTACCTAATCGGTTCTCTGATTGCCCTACCCTAGAAGTTTTGTAGTGCATTTTACTCGACATTTCACGCGCTTTAAGATGCCGCTTAGACCAATACGCTATCCGAAATAGGGGCGACGTGAATTGAACAAGTGTGATAGAGTTTCGCTGAATTCTTAAATTAACCATAATGGAAAATGATCTAATCGGGTCACTGTTTGCCCTACGCTAGAAGTTTAACAGTGCATTTTACTCGTCATTTCATGCGCTTTAAGGTGACGCCTAGCCCAATACGCTATCTCAAATAGGGGCGACGTAAATTTAACAAATGTGATAGAATTACGCTGAATTCTTATATTAACCATAATATAAGATGACCTAATCGGGTCTCTGTTAGCCCTATCCGAGAAGTTTAGCAGTTCATTTTACTCGACATTTCATGCGCTTTAAGATGCCGCCTAGCACAATACGCTATTTGAAATAGTGGCGACGTAAATTGAACAAATGTGATAAAATTACGTTGAATTCTTATATTAACAATATTATAAAATGATCTAATCGGGTCTCTGATTGCCCTATAATAGAAGTTTAATAGTGCATTATACTCGTCATTTCATGCGCTTTAAGGTGCCGCCTAGCCCAATCCACTATCTGAAATTGGAGTTACGTAAATTGACCAAATGTGATAGAGTTACGACGAATTCTTATATTAACCATAATACAATACGATCTATTCGGGTCTCTGATTGCCCTATCATAGAAGTTTAATAGTGCATTTTACTCGTCATTTCATGCGCTTTAAGGGACCGCCTAGCCCAATCCACTATCTGAAATTGGAGTTACGTAAATTGACCAAATGTGATAGAGTTACGACGAATTCGTATATTAACCATAATACAATACGATCTATTCGGGTCTCTGATTGCCCTATCATAGAAGTTTAATAGTGCATTTTACTCGTCATTCTACGCGCTTTAAGGTGCCGCCTAGCGCAATGCGCTATCTGAAATAGGAACGACGTAAATTGAACAAATGTGATAAAATTTCGCTGAATTCTTATATTAACCATAATATAAGATGACCTTATCGGGTCTCTGTTAGCCCTATCCGAGAAGTTTGGTAGTTCATTTACTCGACATTTCATGCGCTTTAAGAAGCCGCCTAGCCCAATACCATATCTGAAATAGGGGCGACGTAAATTGAACAAATGGGATAAAATTTCTCAGAATTCTTATATTGACCATGATATAAAATGATCTAATCGGGACTCTGATTGTCCTATCATAGAAGTTTAATAGTGCATTTTACTCGTCATTTCATGCGCTTTAAGGTGCCGCTTAGCCCAATACGCCATCTGAAATATGAGCGACGTAAATTGAACAAATGTGATAGAATTTCGCTGAATTCTTATATTAACCATAATATAAGATGATGCGCTATCTGAAATTGGAGGTACGTAAATTGAACAAACGTGATGGAATTACGCAGAATTCTTATATTAATCATAATATAAGATGACCTAATCGGGTCTCTGATTGCCCTATCATAGAAGTTTAATACTGCATTTTACTCGCCATTTCATGCGTTTCAAGGTGCCGTTTAGCCCAATACGCTATCTGAAATAGGAGCGTCGTAAATTGACCAAACGTGATAGAATTTCGCTGAAATCTTAAATTAACCATAATATAAAATGACCTAATCGGGTCTCTGTTTGCCCTACCCTACAAGTTTAATAGTGCATTTTACTCGACACATCATGCGCTTTAAGGTGCCACCTAGACCAATACGCTATCTGAAATAGGGACGACGTAAATTGAGTAAATGTGATAGAATTTCGCTGCATTTTTATATTAACCATAATATAAGATGACCCAATCGGGTCTCTGTTAGCCCTATCCGAGAAGTTTAGTAGTGTATTTTACTCAACATTTCATGCGCTTTAAGATGCCGCCTAGTCCAATGCGCTATTTGAAATTGGAGCTACGTAAATTGAACAAACGTGATAGAATTACGCAGAATTCTTATATTAATCATAATATAAGATGACCTAATCGGGTCTCTGTTTGCCCTATCCGAGAAGTTTAGTAGTGCATTTTACTCGACATTTCATGCGCTTTAAGATGCCGCCTAGTCCAATGCTCTATCTGAAATAGGAGCGTCGTAAATTGAACAAACGTGATAGAATTTCGCTGAAATCTTAAATTAACCATAATATAAAATGACCTAATCGGGTCTCTGTTTGCCCTACCCTAGAAGTTTAATAGTGCATTTTACTCGACACATCATGCGCTTTAAGGTGCCACGTAGCCCAATACGCTATCTGAAATAGGGCGACGTAAATTGAGTAAATGTGATAAAATTTCGCTGAATTGCTATATTAACCATAGTATAAGATGACCAAATCGGGTCTCTGATTGCCCTATCCGAGAAGTTTAGTAGTGCATTTTACTCGACATTTCATGCGCTTTAAGATGCCGCGTAGTACAATGCGCTGCCTGAAATTGGAGCTACGTAAATTGAACAAACGTGATAGAATTACGCAAAATACATATATTAACCAAAATATAATACGATCTATTCGGGTCTCTGATTGCCCTGTCATTGAAGTTTAATAGTGCATTTTACTCGCCATTTCATGCGCTTTGAGATGACGCATAGCCCAATACTCTATCTGAAATTGCAGCGACGTAAATTGAACAAATGTGATAGAATTTCGCAGAGTTGTTATATTGACCATAATATAAAATGATCTAATCGGGTCTCTGATTGCCCTATCATAGAAGTTTAATAGTGCATTTTACTCGTCATTTCATGCGCTTTATGGTGCCGCCTAGCCCAATACGCTACCTTAAATTGGAGCTACGTAAATTGAACAAGTGTGATAACGTCTCGCTTAATTCTTAAATCAACCATAATATAAAATGATCTAGTCGGGTCTCTGATTACCCTACCATAGAAGCTCAATAGTGCATCTTACTCGTCATTTCATGCGCTTTATGATGCCGCCTAGCCCAATACGCTTTCTGAAATTGGAGCTACGTAAATTGAACAAACGTGATAGAATTACGCAGCATTCTTATATTAACCATAATATAAAATGATCTAATCGGGTCTCTGTTTGCCCTACCCTAGAAGTTTAATAGTGCGTTTTACTCGCCACTTTGTGCGCTTTAAGGTGCCGCGTAGCCCAATTCGCTATCTGAAATAGGAGCGACATAAATTGAACAAATGTGATAGAATTACGCAGAATTCTTATATTAACCATAATATAATACGATCTATTCGGGTCTCTGATTGCCCTATCATAGAAGTTTAATAGTGCATTTTACTCGTCATTTCATGCGCTTTTAAGGTGCATACTAGCCCAATACGCTATCTGAAATTGGAGCTACGTAAATTGAACAAGTGTGATAGAGTTTCGCTGAATTCTTAAATAAACCATAATGGAAAATGATCTAATCGGGTCTCTGTTTGCCCTACCCTAGAAGTTTAGTAGTGCATTTTACTCGACATTTCATGCGCTTTAAGATGCCACCTAGCCCAATACGCTATCTGAAATTGGGGCGACGTAAATTGAACAAATGTGATAAAATTACGCTGAATTCTTATATTAACAATAGTATAAGCTGATCTATTCGGGTCTCTGATTGCCCTATCATAGAAGTTTCATTGTGCATTTTACTCGTCATTTCATGCGCTTTCAGGTGCCGCTAAGCCCAATACACTATCTGAAATAGGAGCGACCTAAATTGAACAAATGTGATAGAATTTCGCAGAATTCTTATAATAACCGTAATATAAAATGATCTAATCGGGTCTCTGATTGCCCTATCCTAGAAGTTTAGTAGCGCATTTTACTCGACATTTCATTCGCTTTAAGATGCCGCTTAGCCCGATACGCTATCTGAAATAGGAGCGACGTAAATTGAACAAACGTGATAGAATTACGCAGAATTCATATATCAACCATAATATAATACGATCTATTCGGGTCTCTGATTGCCCTATCATAGAAGTTTAATAGTGCATGTTACTTGCCATTTCATGCGCTTTAAGGTGCCGCCTAGCCCAATGCGCTATCTGAAATTGGAGCTACATAGATTGAACAAATGTGATAAAATTACGTTGAATTCTTATATTAACAATAATATAAAATGATCTAATCGGGTCTCTGATTGTCCTATCATAGAAGTTAAATAGTGCATTTTACTCGTCATTTCATGCGCTTTAAGGTGCCGCTTAGCCCAATACGCTATCTGAAATAGGAGCGACGTAAATTGAACAAATGTGATAGAATTTCGCTGAATTCTTATATTAACCATAATATAAGATGACCTAATCTGGTCTCCGATTGCCGTATCATAGAAGTTTAATAGTGCATTTTACTCGCCATTTCATGCGCTTTGAGATGCCGCTTAGCCCAATACGCTATCTGAAATAGGAGCGACGTAAATTGAACAAATGTGATAGAAAATTCGCTGAATTCTTATATTAACCGTAATATAAAATGATCTAATCGGGTCTCTGTTTGCCTTACCCTGGGAGTTTAATAGTGCATTTTACTCGCCATTCTACGCGCTTTAAGATTTCCCCAAGCCCAATACGCTATCTGAAATAGGAGCGACGTAAGTTGAACAAATGTGGTGGAATTTCGCTGAATACTTTTATTAACCATAATGTAAAATGATCTCATCGGGTCTCTGATTGCCCTATCGTAGAAGTTTAATAGTGCATTTTTCCTGCCATTCCACGCGCTTTAAGATGCCGCCCAGCCCAGTACGCTATCAGAAATTGGAGCGACGTAAGTTGAACAAATGTGATAGAATTACGCTGAATTCTTATATTAACCGTAATATAAAATGATCTAATCGGGTCTCTGTTTGCCTTACCGTAGAAGTTTAATAGTGCATTTTACTGGCCATTTCATGCGCTTTGAGATGCCGCTTAGCCCAATACGCTGTCTGAAATAGGAGCTACGTAAATTGAACAAATGTGATAGAATTTCGCTGCATTCTTATATTAACATTAATGTAAAATGATCTAATCGGGTCTCTGTTCGCCCTACCCTAGAAGTTTAATAGTGCATTTCACTCATCATTTCATGCGCTTTGAGATGCCGCTTAGCCCAATACGCTATCTGCAATAGGAGCGATGTAAATTGAACAAATGTGATAGAATTTCGCTGCATTCTCATATTAACAATAATGTAAAATGATCTAATCGGGTCTCTGTTCTCCCTACCCTAGAAGTTTAATAGTGCATTTCACTCATCATTTCAGGCGCTTTGAGATGCCGCTTAGCCCAATACACTATCTGAAATAGGAGCGACATAAATTGAACAAATGTGATAGAATATCGCAGAATTCTTATATTAACCGTAATATAAAATGATCTAATCGGGTCTCTGATTGCCCTATCATAGAAGGTTAGCAGTGCATTTTACTCGTCATTCCACGCGCTTTAACATGCCGCCAAGCCCAATACGCTATCCGAAATTGGAGCTACGTAAATTGAACAAACGTGATAGAATTACGCAGAATTCTTATATTAACCATAATATAATACGATCTATTCGGTTCTCTGATTGCCCTATCATAGAAGGTTGAGAGTGCATTTTACTCGTCATTTCATGCGATTTAAGGTGCCGCCTAGCCCAATACGCTATCTGAAATTGGAGCTACGTAAATTGAACAAACGTGATGGAATTACATAGAATTCTTATATTAACCATAATATAATATGATCTATTCGGTCTCTGATTGCCCTATCATAGAAGTTTAATAGTGCATTTTACTCGTCTTTTCATGCGCTTTAAGGTGCCGGCTAGCCCAATACGCTATCTGAAATAGGAGCGACGTAAATTGAACAAATGTGATAGAATTTCGCTGTATTCTTAAATTAACCATAATATAAAATGACCTAATCGGGTCTCTGTTTGCCCTACCCTAGAAGTTTAATTGTGCATTTTACTCGACATTTCATGCGCTTTAAGATGCCGCCAAGCCCAATACGCTATCTGAGATAGGAGCGACGTAAATTGAACAAATGTGATAAAATTACGCTGAATTCTTATATTAACAATAATATAAGATGATATAATCGGGTCTCTGATTACCCTATCATAGAAGTTTAATAGTGCATGTTACTCGACATTTCATGCGCTTTAAGGTGCCGCTTGGCCCAATAGGCTATCTGAAATAGGAGCGACGTAAATTGAACAAATGTGATAAAATTTCGCTGAATTCTTATATTAACCATAATATAAGATGACCTAATCGGGTCTCTGTTAGCCCTATCCGAGAAGTTTAGTAGTGCATTTTACTCGACATTTCATGCGCTTTAAGTTACCGCCTAGCCCAATACGCTATCCGAAATAGGAGCGACATAAATTGAACAAATGTGATAGAATTACACAGGATTCTTATATGAACCATACTATAGAATGATCTAATTGGGTCTCTGATTGCGCTATCATAGAAGTTTAAAGTGCATTTTACTCGTCATTCCATGCGCTTTAAATTGCCGCCTATCCCAATACGCTATTTGAAATAGGAGCGACGTAATTTGAACAAACGTGATATAATTACGCAGAATTCTTATATTAACCATAATATAATACGATCTATTCGGGTCTCTGTTTGCCCTACCCTAGAAGTTTAATAGTGCATTTTACTCCACATTTCATGCGCTTTAAGATGCCTCCTATCCCAATACGCTATCTGAAATTGGAGCTACGTAAATTAAACAAATGTGATAGAGTTACGACGAATCCTTAAATTATCCATAAGATAAAATGATCTAATCGGGTCTCTGATTGCCCTATCATAGAAGTTTAATAGTTCATTTTAATCGCCATTTCATGCGCTTTAATGTGCCGCGTAGCCCAATACGCTATCTGAAATAGGAGCGACATAAATTGAACAAATGTGATGGAATTACGCAGAATTCCTATATTAACCATAATATAATACGATCTATTCGGGTCTCTGATTACCCTATCATAGAAGTTTAATAGTGCATTTTACTCGTCATTTCATGCGCTTTAAGGTGCCGCCTAGCCCAATACGCTATCAGAAATAGGGGCGACGTAAATTGAACAAATGTGATAAAATTACGTTGAATTCTTATATTGACAATAATATAAAATGATCTAACCGGGTCTCTGATTGCCCTAACATAGAAGTTTAATAGTGCATTTTACTCGTCATCTCATGCCCTTTAAGATTCTGCTTATCCCAATACTCTATCTGAAATAGGATCGACGTAAATCGAACAAATGTGATAGAATTTCGCAGAATTCTTATATTAACCATAATATAAAATGATATAATCGGGGTCCCTGATTG
>CAKAJE020001270.1:0-26479 GCA_916610135.2 Macropis europaea | reverse complement strand
AAATGATCTAATCGGGTCTCTGTTTGCCTTACCCTCGAAGTTTAATCGTGCATTTTACTCGCCATTTCATGCGCTTTGAGATGCCGCTTAGCCCAATACGCTATCTAAAATAGGAGCGACGTAAATTGTAGAAATGTGATAGAATTACGCTGAATTCTTATATAAACCGTAATATAAAATGATCTAATCGTGTCTCTGTTTGCCTTACCCTGGAAGTTTGATAGTGCATTTTACTCGCCATTTCATGCGCTTTGAGGTGCCGCTTAGACCAATACGCTATCTGAAATAGAAGCGACGTAAATTGAACGAATGTGATAGATCTACGCCGAATTCTTATATTAACCGTAATTTAAAATGATCTAATCGGGTCTCTGTTTGCCTTACCCTCGAAGTTTAATAGTGCATTTTACTCGCCAATCCATGCGCTTTGAGATGCCGCTTAGCCCAATACGCTATTTGAAATAGGAGCGACGTAAATTGAACAAATGTGATAGAATTTCGCTGAATTCTTAAATTAACCATAATATAAAATGATCTAATCGGGTCTCTGTTTGCCCTACCCTAGAAGTTTAATAGTGCAATTTACTCGCCATGTCATGCGCTTTGAGATGCCGCTTAGCCCAATACGCTATCTGAAATAGAAGTGACGTAAATTGAACGAATGTGATAGAATTTCGCTGAATTCTTATATTAACCGTAATATAAAATGATCTAATCGTGTCTCTGTTTGCCTTACCCTAGAAGTTTGATAGTGCATTTTACTCGCCATTTCATGCGCTTTGAGATGCCGCTTAGACCAATACGCTATCTGAAATAGGAGCGACGTAAAGTGAACAAATGTGATGGAATTACGCCGCATTCTTATATTAACCGTAATTTAAAATGATCTAATCGGGTCTCTGTTTGCCTTACCCTCGAAGTTTAATCGTGCATTTTACTCGCCATTTCATGCGCTTTGAGATGCCGCTTAGCCCAATACGCTATCTAAAATAGGAGCGACGTAAATTGTAGAAATGTGATAGAATTACGCTGAATTCTTATACAAACCGTAATATAAAATGATCTAATCGTGTCTCTGTTTGCCTTACCCTGGAAGTTTGATAGTGCATTTTACTCGCCATTTCATGCGCTTTGAGATGCCGCTTAGACCAATTCGCTATCTGAAATAGAAGCGACGTAAATTGAACGAATGTGATAGATCTACGCCGAATTCTTATATTAACCGTAATTTAAAATGATCTAATCGGGTCTCTGTTTGCCTTACCCTCGAAGTTTAATAGTGCATTTTACTCGCCAATCCATGCGCTTTGAGATGCCGCTTAGCCCAATACGCTATCTGAAATAGGAGCGGCGTAAATTGAACAAATGTGATAGAATTTCGCTGGATTCTTATATTATCCATAATGTAAAATGATCTAATCGGCTCTCTGTTCGCCGTACCCTAGAAGTTTAATAGTGCATTTTACTCGCCATTTCATGCGCTTTGAGATACCGCTTAGACCAATACGCTATCTGAAATAGGAGCGACGTAAATTGAACAAATGTGATAGAATTTCGCTGAATTCTTAAATTAACCATAATATAAAATGATCTAATCGGGTCTCCGTTTGCCCTACCCTAGAAGTTTAATAATTCATTTTACTCGCCATTTCATGCGCTTTGAGATGCCGCTTAGCCCAAGATGCTATCTGAAATAGGAGCGACGTAAATTGAACAAATGTGATAGAATTTCGCTGAATTCTTAAATTAACCATAATATAAAATGATCTAATCGGGTCTCTGTTTGCCCTACGCTAGAAGTTTAATAGTGCATTTTATTCGCCATTTCATGTGCTTTGAGATGCCGCTTAGCCCAATACGCTATCTGAAATGGGAGCGACGTAAATTGAACAAATGTGATAGAATGACGCTGAATTCTTATATTAACCGTAATATAAAATGATATCATCGGGTCTCTGTTTGCCTTACCCTAGAAGTTTGATAGTGCATTTTACTCGCCATTTCATGCGCTTTGAGATGCCGGTTAGCCCAATACGCTATCTGAAATAGGAGCGTCGTAAATTGAACAAATGTGATAGAATTTCGCTGAATTCTTAAATTAACCGTAATATAAAATGATCTATTCGGGTCTCTGTTTGCCGTACCCTAGAAGTTTAATAGTGCAATTTACTCGTCGTTTCATGCGCTTTGAGATGCCGCTTAGCCCAATACGCTATATGAAATAGGAGCGACGTATATTGAACAAATGTGATAGAATTTCACAGAATTCTTATATTAACCATAATGTAAAATTATATAATCGTGTCTCTGTTCGCCCCACCCTAGAAGTTTAATACTGCATTTCACTCGACATTCCACACGCTTTAGGATGCCGCCTAGCCCAGTAGGCGATCTGAAATAGGAGCGACGTCAATTGAACAAATGTGATAGAATTACGCTGAATTCTTATATTATCCATAATGTAAAATGATCTAATCGGCTCTCTGTTCGCCCTACCCTAGAAATTTAATAGCGCATTTTACTCGCCATTTCATGCGCTTTGAAATGACGCTTAGCCCAATACGCTATCTGAAATAGGAGCGACGTAAATTGATCAAATGTGATAGAATTACGCTGAATTCTTATATTAACCGTAATATAAAATGATCTAATCGGGTCTCTGGTTGCCCTACCCTAGAAGTTTCATAGTGCATTTTACTCGCCATTGCATGCGCTTTGAGATGCCGCTTATCGCAATAAGCTATCTGAAATAGGAGCGACGTCAATTGAACAAATGTGATAGAATTACGCTGAATTCTTATATTAACCATAATGTAAAATGATCTAATCGGCTCTCTGGTTGCCCTACCCTAGAAGTTTAATAGTGCATTTTACTCGCCATTTCATGCGCTTTGAGATGCCGCTTAGCCCAATACGCTATCTGAAATAGGAGCGACGCAAATTGAACAAATGTGATAGAATTTCGCTGAATTCTTAAATTAACCATAATATAAAATGATCTAATCGGGTCTTTGTTTGCCCTACCCTAGCAGTTTAATAGTGCATTTTACTCGCCATTGCATGCGCTTTGAGATGCCGCTTGGCCCAGTACGCTATCTGAAATAGGAGCGACGTAAATTGAACAAATGTGATAGAATTTCGCTGAATTCTTAAATTAACCATAATATAAAATCATCTAATCGGGTCTCTGTTTGCCCTACCCTAGTAGTTTAATAGTGCATTTTACTCGCCATTGCATGCGCTTTGAGATGCCGCTTGGCCCAGTACGCTATCTGAAATAGGAGCGACGTAAATTGAACAAATGTGATAGAATTTCGCTGAATTCTTAAATTAACCATAATATAAAATCATCTAATCGGGTCTCTGTTTGCCCTACCCTAGAAGTTTAATAGTGCATTTTGCTCATCATTTCATGCGCTATGAGATGCCGCTTAGCCCAATACGCTATCTGCAATAGTAGCGGCGTAAATTGATCAAATGTGATAGAATTACGCTGAATTCTTATATTAACCGTAATATAAAATGATCTAATCGGGTCTCTGTTTGCCTTACCCTAGATGATAAATAGTGCATTTTACTCGCCATTTCATGCGCTTTGAGATGCTGCGTGGCCCAATACGCTATCTGAAATAGGAGCGACGTAAATTGAACAAATGTGATAGAATTTCGCTGAATTCTTAAATTAACCATAATATAAAATGATCTAATCGGGTCTCTGTTTGCCTTACCCTAGAAGTTTAATAGTGCATTTCACTCGTCATTTCAGGCGCTTTGAGATGCCGCTTAGCCCAATACGCTATCTGAAACTCGAGCAACGTAAATTGAACAAATGTGATAGAATTTCGCTGTATTCTTAAATTAACGTTAATATAAAATGATCTAATCGGGTCTATGTTTGCCCTACCCTAGAAGTTTAATAGTGCAATTCACTCGCCATTTCATGCGCTTTGAGATGCCGCTTAACCCAATACGCTATCTGAAATAGGAGCGACGTAAATTGAACGAATGTGATAGAATTTCGCTGAATGCTTAAATTAACCATAATATCAAATGATTTAATCGGGTCTCTGGTTGCCCTACCCTAGACGTGTAATAGTGCATTTTACTCGCCATGTCATGCGCTTTAAGATGCCGCTTATCCGAATACGCTATCTGAAATAGGAGCGACGTAAATTGAACAAATGTGATAGAATTTCGCTGAATTCTTATATTAACCGTAATATAAAATGATATAATCGGGTCTCTGTTTGCCCTACCCTAGAAGTTTAATAGTGCAATTCACTCGCCATTTCATGCGCTTTGAGATGCCGCTTAGCCCAATACGCTATCTGAAATAGGAGCGACGTAAATTGAACAAATGTGATAGAATTTCGCTGAATTCTTATATTAACCATAATGTAAAATGATCTAATCGGGTCTCTGATTGCCCTACCATAGAAGTTCAATAGTGCACTTTACTCGCCATTTCACGCGCTTTAAGATGCCGACTAGCCCAGTACGCTATCTGAAATAGGAACGACGTAAATTGAACAAATGTGATAGAATTTCGCTGAATTCTTATATTAAACAAAATATAAAATGATCTAATCGGGTCTCTGATTGCCCTACCATAGAAGTTCAATAGTGCACTTTACTCGCCATTTCACGCGCTTTAAGATGCCGACTAGCCCAGTACGCTATCTGAAATAGGAACGACGTAAATTGAACAAATGTGATAGAATTTCGCTGAATTCTTATATTAACCATAATGTAAAATGATCTAATCGGGTCTCTGTTCGCCGCACCCTAGAGGTTTAATAATGCATTTCACTCGTCATTTCATGCGCATTGAGATTCCGCTTATCCCAATACGCTATCTGAAATAGGAGTGACGTAAATAGAACAAACGTGATAGAATTTCGCTGAATTCTTATATTAAACAAAATATAAAATGATCTAATCGGGTCTCTGATTGCCCTACCATAGAAGTTCAATAGTGCACTTTACTCGCCATTTCACGCGCTTTAAGATGCCGACTAGCCCAGTACGCTATCTGAAATAGGAGCGCCATCAATTGAACAAATGTGATAGAATTACGCTGAATTCTTAAATTAACCATAATATAAAATGATCTAATCGTGTCTCTGTTTGCCCTACCCTAGAAGTTTAATAGTGCATTTTACACGCCATTTCATGCGCTTCGAGACGCCGCTTAGCCCAGTACCCTATCTGAAACAGGAGCAACGTAAATTGAACAAATGTGATAGAATGTCGCTGAATTCTTATATTATCCATAATGTAAAATGATCTAATCGGGTCTCTGTTCGCCCTACCCTAGAAGTTTAATAATGCATTTCACTCGTCATTGCATGCGCTTTGAGATGCCGCCTAGCCCAGTACGTTATCTGAAATATGAGAGACGTTATTTGAACAAACGTGATAGAATTTCGCTGAATTCTTATATTAACCAAAATATAAAATGATCTAATCGGGTCTCCGATTGCCCTATCATAGAAGTTTAATAGTGCATTTTTCTCGTCATTTCATGCGCTTTAAGGTGCCGCCTAGCCCGATAGGCTATCTGGAAAGGGAGCGACATAAATTGAACAAATGTGATAGAATTACGCAGAATTCTTATATTAACCGTAATATAATACGATGAATTCGGGTCTCTGATTGCACGATCATAGAAGTTTAGTAGTGCATTTTCCTCGACATTTCATGCGCTTTAAGATGTTGCAAACCCCAATACGCTATCTGAAATTTGAGCTACGTAAATTGAACAAACGTGATAGAATTACGCAGGATTCTTATATTAACCATAATATAATACGATCTATTCGGGTCTCTGATTGGCCTATCATAGAAGTTTAATACTGCATTTTACACGTCATTTCATGCGCTTTAAGATGCCACCTAGCCCAATACGCTATCTGAAATAGGAGCGACATAAATTGAACAAATCTGATAGAATTACGCAGAATTCTTATATTAACCATAATATAATACGATCTATTCGGGTCTCTGATTGCCCTCTCATAGAAGTTTAATAGTGCATTTTGCTCGACATTTCATGCGGTTTAAGGTGCCGCCTAGCCCAATACGCTATCTGATATTGGACCTATGTAAATTGAACAAGTGTGTTAGAGTTTCGCTGAATTCTTTAATTAACCATAATACAAAATGATCTAATCGGGTCTCCGTTTGCCATACCCTAGAAGTTTAACAGTGCATTTTACTCGACATTTCGTGCGCTTTAAGATGCCGCCTAGCCCAATACGCTATCTGAAATAGGGGCGACGTAAATTGAGCAAATGTGATAGAATTACGCAGAATTCTTATATTAACTATAATATAATACGATCTATACGGGTCTCTGATTGCCCTATCATAGAAGTTTAATTGTGCATTTTACTCGACACTTCATGCGCTTTAATGAGCCGCCTAGCCCAATGCGCTATCTGATATAGGAGCGACATAAATTGAACAAATGTGATAGAATTACGCAGAATTCTTATATTAACCATAATATAATACGATCTAACCGGGTCTCTGATTGCCCTATCATAGAAGTTTAATAGTGCATTTTACTCGTCATTTCATGCGCTTTAAGATGCCACCTAGCCCAATACGCTATCTGAAATAGGAGCGACATAAATTGAACAAATGTGATAGAATTACGCAGAATTCTTATATTAACCGTAATATAATACGATCAATTCGCGTCTCTGATTGCCCTATCATAGAAGATTAATAGTGCATTTTTCTCGACATTTCATGCGCTTTAAGGTGCCGCCTAGCCCGATACGCTATCTGGAATAGGAGCGACATAAATTGCACAAATGTGATAGAATTACGCAGAATTCTTATATTAACCGTAATATAATACGATTAATTCGGGTCTCTGATTGCCCTATCATAGAAGGTTAATAGTGCATTTTGCTTGCCATTCCACGCGCTTTAAGATGCCGCCCAGCCCACTACGCTGTCTGAAATAGGACCGTCGTAAATTGAACAAATCTTATAGGATTACGCAGAATTCTTATATTAACCGTAATATAAAATGATCTAATCGGGTCTCTGATTGCCCTATCAAAGAAGTTTGATAGTGCATTTTACTCGCCATTTCATGCGCTTTGAGATGCCGCTTAGCCCAATACGCTATCTAAAATAGGAGCGACGTAAATTGAACAAATGTGATAGAATTTCGCTGAATTCTTATATTAACCATAATGTAAAATTATATAATCGGGTCTCTGTTCGCCCCACCCTAGAAGTTTAATACTGCATTTCACTCGACATTCCACACGCTTTAGGATGCCGCCTAGCCCAGTAGGCGATCTGAAATAGGAGCGACGTCAATTGAACAAATGTGATAGAATTACGCAGAATTCTTATATTATCCATAATGTAAAATGATCTAATCGGCTCTCTGTTCGCCCTACCCTAGAAATTTAATAGCGCATTTTACTGGCCATGTCATGCGCTTTGAGATGCCGCTTAGCCCAATACGCTATCTGAAATAGGAGCGACGTAAATTGAACGAATGTGATAGAATTTCGCTGAATTCTTAAATTAACCATAATATAAAATGATCTAATCGCGACTCTGGTTGCCCTACCCTAGAAGCTTAATAGTTCATTTTACTCGCGATTTCATGCGCTTTGAGATGCCGCTTAGCCGAATACGCTATCTGAAATAGGAGCGACGTAAATTGAACAAATGTGATAGAATTACGCCATATCCTTATATCAACCATAATATAAAATGATCTAATCGGGTCTCTGTTTGCCCAACTCTAGAAGTATAATAGTGCATTATACTCGCGATTTCATGCGCTTTGGGCTGCCGCTTAGCCCAATACGATATCTGAAATAGGAGCGACGTAAATTGAACAAATGTGATAGATCTACGCTGAATTCTTATATTAACCGTAATATGAAATGATATCATCGGGTCTCTGTTTGCGTTACCCTAGAAGTTTGATAGGGCATTTTACTCGCCATTTCATGCGCTTTGAGATGCCGCTTAGCCCAATACGCTATCTGAAATAGGAGCGACGTAAATGGAACGAATGTGATAGAATCTCGCTGCATTCTTATATTAACCGTAATATAAAATGAACTCATCGGGTCTCTGTTTGCCTTACCCTAGAAGTTCGATAGTGCATTTTACTCACCATTTCATGCGCTTTAAGATGCTGCTTAGCCCAATACGCTATCTGAAATAGAAGTGACGTAAATTGAACGAATGTGATAGAATTTCGCTGAATTCTTATATTAACCGTAATATAAAATGATCTAATCGTGTATCTGTTTGCCTTACCCTAGAAGTTTGATAGTGCATTTTACTCGCCATTTCATGCGCTTTGAGATGCCGCTTAGACCAATACGCTATCTGAAATAGGAGCGACGTAAAGTGAACAAATGTGATGGAATTACGCCGCATTCTTATATTAACCGTAATTTAAAATGATCTAATCGGGTCTCTGTTTGCCTTACCCTCGAAGTTTAATCGTGCATTTTACTCGCCATTTCATGCGCTTTGAGATGCCGCTTAGCCCAATACGCTATCTAAAATAGGAGCGACGTAAATTGTAGAAATGTGATAGAATTACGCTGAATTCTTATATAAACCGTAATATAAAATGATCTAATCGGGCCTCTGTTTGCCCTACGCTAGAAGTTTAATAGTGCATTTTATTCGCCATTTCATGCGCTTTGAGATGCCGCTTAGCCCAATACGCTATCTGAAATGGGAGCGACGTAAATTGAACAAATGTGATAGAATGACGCTGCATTCTTATATTAACCGTAATATAAAATGATCTCATCGGGTCTCTGTTTGCCTTGCCCTAGAAGTTCGATAGTGCATTTTACTCACCATTTCATGCGCTTTGAGATGCCGCTTAGCCCAATACGCTATCTGAAATGGGAGCGACGTAAATTGAACAAATGTGATAGATCTACGCTGAATTCTTATATTAACCGTAATATAAAATGATATCATCGGGTCTCTGTTTGCCTTACCCTAGAAGTTTGATAGTGCATTTTACTCGCCATTTCATGCGCTTTGAGATGCCGGTTAGCCCAATACGCTATCTGAAATAGGAGCGTCGTAAATTGAACAAATGTGATAGAATTTCGCTGAATTCTTAAATTAACCGTAATATAAAATGATCTATTCGGGTCTCTGTTTGCCGTACCCTAGAAGTTTAATAGTGCAATTTACTCGCCGTTTCATGCGCTTTGAGATGCCGCTTAGCCCAATACGCTATATGAAATAGGAGCGACGTATATTGAACAAATGTGATAGAATTTCACAGAATTCTTATATTAACCATAATGTAAAATTATATAATCGTGTCTCTGTTCGCCCCACCCTAGAAGTTTAATACTGCATTTCACTCGACATTCCACACGCTTTAGGATGCCGCCTAGCCCAGTAGGCGATCTGAAATAGGAGCGACGTCAATTGAACAAATGTGATAGAATTTCGCTGAATTCTTAAATTAACCATAATATAAAATCATCTAATCGGGTCTCTGTTTGCCCTACCCTAGAAGTTTAATAGTGCATTTTGCTCATCATTTCATGTGCTATGAGATGCCGCTTAGCCCAATACGCTATCTGCAATAGGAGCGGCGTAAATTGATCAAATGTGATAGAATTACGCTGAATTCTTATATTAACCGTAATATAAAATGATCTAATCGGGTCTCTGTTTGCCTTACCCTAGATGATAAATAGTGCATTTTACTCGCCATTTCATGCGCTTTGAGATGCTGCGTGGCCCAATACGCTATCTGAAATAGGAGCGACGTAAATTGAACAAATGTGATAGAATTTCGCTGAATTCTTAAATTAACCATAATATAAAATGATCTAATCGGGTCTCTGTTTGCCTTACCCTAGAAGTTTAATAGTGCATTTCACTCGTAATTTCAGGCGCTTTGAGATGCCGCTTAGCCCAATACGCTATCTGAAACTCGAGCAACGTAAATTGAACAAATGTGATAGAATTTCGCTGTATTCTTAAATTAACGTTAATATAAAATGATCTAATCGGGTCTATGTTTGCCCTACCCTAGAAGTTTAATAGTGCAATTCACTCGCCATTTCATGCGCTTTGAGATGCCGCTTAACCCAATACGCTATCTGAAATAGGAGCGACGTAAATTGAACGAATGTGATAGAATTTCGCTGAATGCTTAAATTAACCATAATATCAAATGATTTAATCGGGTCTCTGGTTGCCCTACCCTAGACGTGTAATAGTGCATTTTACTCGCCATGTCATGCGCTTTAAGATGCCGCTTATCCGAATACGCTATCTGAAATAGGAGCGACGTAAATTGAACAAATGTGATAGAATTACGCTGAATTCTTATATTAACCGTAATTTAAAATGATCAAATCGCGTCTCTGTTTGCCTTATCCTCGAAGTTTGCTATTGCATTTTACTCGCCATTTCATGCGCTTTGAGATGCCGCTTAGCCCAATACGCTATCTGAAATAGGAGCGACGTAAATTGAACAAATGTGATAGAACTACGCTGAATTCTTACATTAACCGTAATATAAAATGATATAATCGGGTCTCTGTTTGCCCTACCCTAGAAGTTTAATAGTGCAATTCACTCGCCATTTCATGCGCTTTGAGATGCCGCTTAGCCCAATACGCTATCTGAAATAGGAGCGACGTAAATTGAACGAATTTGATAGAATTTCGCTGAATGCTTAAATTAACCATAATATAAAATGATCTAATCGGGTCTCTGGTTGCCCTGCCCTAGAAGTTTAATAGTGCATTTTACTCGCCATTGCATGCGCTTTGAGATGCCCGTTATCCCAATAAGCTACCTGAAATAGGAGCGACGTATATTGAACAAATGTGATTGAATTTCGCTGAATTCTTATATTAACCATAATGTAAAATGATCTAATCGGCTCTCTGGTTGCCGTACCCTAGAAGTATAATAGTGCATTTTACTCGCCATTTCATGCGCTATGAGATGCCGCTTAGCCCAATACGCTATCTGAAATAGGAGCGGCGTAAATTGATCAAATGTGATAGAACTACGCTGAATTCTTATATTAACCGTAATATAAAATGATCTAGTCGGGTCTCTGTTTGCCTTACCCTAGATGATAAATAGTGCATTTTACTCGCCATTTCATGCGCTTTGAGATGCTGCGTGGCCCAATACGCTATCTGAAATAGGAGCGACGTAAATTGAACAAATGTGATAGAATTTCGCTGAATTCTTAAATTAACCATAATGTAAAATGATCTAATCGGTTCTCTGGTTGCCCTACCCAAGAAGTTTAATAGTGCATTTTACTCGCCATTTCATGCGCTTTGAGATGCCGCTTAGCCCAATACGCTATCTGAAACACGAGCGACGTGAATTGAACAAATGTGATAGAATTTCGCTGAATTCTTATATTAACCAAAATATAAAATGATCTAATCGAGTCTCTGTTTGCCCTACCCTAGAAGTTTAACAGTGCAATTTACTCGCCATTTCATGCGCTTTGAAATGCCGCTTAGCGCAATACGCTATCTGAAATAGGATCGATGTAAATTGAACAAATGTAATAGAATTTCGCTGAATTCTTAGATTAACCATAAAGTGAAATGATATAATCGGGTCTGTGTTCGCCCCAACCTAGAAGTTTAATAGTGCATTTCACTCGACATTCCACACGCTTTAGGATGCCGCCTTGCCCAGTAGGCGATCTGAAATAGGAGCGACGTAAATTGAACAAATGTGATAGAATTTCGCTGAATTCTTAAATTAACGATAATATAAAATGATCTAATCGGGTCTCTATTTGCCTTACCCTAGAAGTTTAATAGTGCATTTCACTCGTCATTTCATGCGCTTTGAGATGCCGCTTAGCCCAATACGCTATCTGAAACACGAGCGACGTAAATTGAACAAATGTGATAGAATTTCGCTGAATTCTTAAGTTAACCATAATATAAAATGATCTAATCTGGTCTCTGTTTGCCTTACCCTAGAAGTTTAATACTGCATTTTACTCGTCATTTCATGCGCTTTGAGATGCCGCTTATCCCAATAGGCTATCTGAAATTGGAGCGACGTAAATTGAACAAATGTGATAGAATTTCGCTGAACTCTTATATTATCCATAACGTAAAATGATCTAATCGGCTCTCTGTTCGCCCTACCCTAGAAGTTTAACAGTGCATTTTACTCGCCATTTCATGCGCTTTGAGACGCCGGTTAGACCAATACGCTATCTGAAATAGGAGCGACGTAAATTGAACAAACGTGATAGAATTTCCCTGAATTCTTAAATTTACCATAATATAAAATGATCTAATCGGGTCTCTGTTTGCCCCACCCTAGAAGTTTAATAGTTCATTTTACTCGCCCTTTCATGCGCTTTGAGATGCCATTTACCCGAATACGCTATCTGAAATAGGAGCGACGTAAATTGAACAAATGTGATAGAATTTCGCTGAATGCTTAAATTAATCATAATATAAAATGATATAATCGGCTCTGTGTTTGCCTTACCCTAGAAGTTTGATAGTGCATTTTACTCGCCATTTCATGCGCTTTGAGATGCCGCTTAGCCCAATACGCTATCTGAAATAGGACCGACGTAAATTGAACAAATGTGATAGAATTTCGCTGAATTCTTAAATTAACCATAATATAAAATGTTCTAATCGGGTCTCAGTTTGCCCTACCCTAGAAGTTTAATAGTGCATTTTACTCGCCATTTCATGCGCTTTGAGATGCCGCTTAGCCCAATACGCTATCTGAAATAGGAGCAACGTAAATTGAACAAACGTGATAGAATTTCGCTGAATTCTAAAATTAACCATAATATAAAATGATTTAATCGGGTCTCTGGTTGCCCTACCCTAGACGTGTAATAGTGCATTTTACTCGCCATGTCATGCGCTTTAAGATGCCGCTTATCCGAATACGCTATCTGAAATAGGAGCGACGTAAATTCAACAAATGTGATCAAATTACGCTGAATTCTTATATTAACCGTAATTTAAAATGATCTAATCGCGTCTCTGTTTGCCTTATCCTCGAAGTTTACTATTGCATTTTACTCGCCATTTCATGCGCTTTGAGATGCCGCTTAGCCCAATACGCTATCTGAAATAGGAGCGACGGAAATTGAACAAATGTGATAGAACTACGCTGAATTCTTACATTAACCGTAATATAAAATGATATAATCGGGTCTCTGTTTGCCTTACCCTAGAAGTTTGATACTGCATTTTACTCGCCATTTCATGCGCTTTGAGATGCCGCTTAGCCGAATACGCTATCTGAAATAGGTGCGACGTAAATTGAACAAATGTGATAGAATTTCGCTGAATACTTAAATTAACCATAATATAAAATGATCTAATCGGCTCTCTGTTCGCCCTACCCTAGAAGTTTAATAGCGCATTTTACTCGCCATTTCATGCGCTTTGACATGCCGCTTGTCCCAATACGCTATCTGAAATGGGAGCGACGTAAATTGAACAAATGTGATAGAATTTCGCTGAATTGTTAAATTAACCATAATATAAAATGACCTAATCGGGTCTCAGTTTGCCCTACCCTAGAAGTATAATAATGCACTTTCCTCGCCATTTCATGCGCTTTGAGATGCCGCTTAGCCCAATACGCTATCTGAAATAGGAGCGACGTAAATTGAACGAATGTGATAGAATTTCGCTGAATGCTTAAATTAACCATAATATAAAATGATCTAATCGGCTCTCTGGTCGCCCTACCCTAGAAGTTTAATAGTGCATTTTACTCGCCATTGCATGCGCTTTGAGATGCCGCTTATCCCAATAAGCTATCTGAAATAGGAGCGACGTATATTGAACAAATGTGATTGAATTTCGCTGAATTCTTATATTAACCATAATGTAAAATGATCTAATCGGCTCTCTGGTTGCCCTACCCTAGAAGTTTAATAGTGCATTATACTCGCCATTTCATGCGCTTTGAGATGCCGCTTAGCCCAATACGCTATCTGAAATAGGAGCGACGTAAATTGAACAAATGCGATAGAATAACGCTGAATTCTTATATTAACCATAATATAAACTGATCTAATCGGGTCTGTGATTGCCCTATCATAGTAGTTTAATAGCGCATTTTACTCGTCATTTCATGCGCTTTAAGATTCTGCTTAGCCCAATACGCTATCTGAAATAGGAGCAACGTAAATTGAATAAATGTGATAGAGTTACGATGAATTCTTACATTAACAATAATATAGGATGATCTAATCGCGTCTCTGATTGCCCTATCCTAGAAGTTTAACAGTGCATTTTACTCGCCATTTCATGCGCTTTAAGGTGCCGCTTAGCCCAATACGCTACCTCAAATAGGAACGACGTAAATTGAACAAATGTGATAGAATTTCGCGGAATTCTTATATTAACCATAATATAAAATGATCTAATCGGGTCTCTGATTGCCCTCTCATAGATGGTTAGTAGTGCATTTTACTCGACAGTCCACGCGCTTTAAGATGCCGCCTCGCCCAATACGCTATCTGAAGTACGGGCGACGTAGATTGATCAAATGTGATAAAATTACGCTGAATTCTTATATTAAAAATAATATATAATGATCTAATCGGGTCTCTGATTGCCCTATCATGGAAGTTTAATAGTGCATCTTACTCGTCATTCCATGCGCATTAAGGTGCCGCGTAGACCATTGCGCTATCTGAAATAGGAGCGACGTAAATTGAACAAATGTGATAGAATTTCGCTGAATTCTTAAATTAACCATAATATAAAATCATCTAATCGGGTCTCTGTTTGCCCTACCCTAGAAGTTTAATAGTGCATTTTGCTCATCATTTCATGCGCTATGAGATGCCGCTTAGCTCAATACGCTATCTGAAATAGGAGCGACGTAAATTGAACAAATGTGATAGAATTACGTAGAATTCTTATATTAACCATAACTTAAAATGATCTAATCGGGTCTCTGATTGCCCTATCATAGACGTTTAATAGTGCATTTTATTCGACATTTCATGCGCTTTAAGGTGGAGCCTAGCCCAATACGCTATCTGAAATTGGAGCTGCGTAAATTGAACAAATGTGATAGAATTACGCAGAATTCTTATATAAATCATAATTTAAAATGACCTAATCGGATCTCTGATTACCCTTCCCGAGAAGTTTAGTAGTGCATTTTACTCGTCATTTCATGCGCTTTAAGGTGCCGCTTATCCCGAGACGCTATCTGAAGTTGGAGCGACGTAAATTGAACAAATATGGTAGAATTACGCTGAATTCTTATATTAATCATACTATAAGCTGAACTAATCGGGTCTCTGATTGCCGTATCCTAGAAGTTTAGTAGTGCATTTTACTCGACATTTCAAGCGCTTTAAGATGCCACCTAGCCCAATACGCTATCTGAAATACGGGCGACGTAAATTGAACAAATGTGATAAAATTACGTTGAATTCTTATATTAACAATAATATAAAGTGATCTAATCGTGTCTCTGAATGCCCTACCATAGAAGTTTAATAGTGCATTTTACGCGCCATTTCGTGCGCTTTCAGTTGCCGCCTAGCCCAATACGCTATCTGAAATAGGAGCGACGTAAATTGAGCAAATGGGATAGAATCACGCAGAATTATTTTATTAACCTTAATTTAAAATGATCTAATCGGGTCTCTGATTGCCCTATCATAGAAGTTTAATAGTGCATTTTACTCGTCATTTCATGCGCTTTAAGATGCCGCCTAGCCCAATATGCTATCTGAAATAGGAGCGACGTATAATGAACAAATGTGATAGAATTACGCTGCATCCTTATATTAATCAAAATATAAGATGATCTAATCGGGTCTCGGATTGCCCTATAGTAGAAGGCTAGTAGTGCATTTTACTCGTCATTTCATGCGCTTTAAGGTACCGCCTAGCCCAATACGCTGTCTGAATTTGGAGCTACGTAAATTGAACAAGTGTGATAAAGTTTCGCTGAATTCTTAAATTAATCATAATATAAAATGATCTAATCGGGTCTCAGATTGCCCTATCATAGAAGGTTAGTAGTGCATTTTACTCGCCATTCCACGCGCTTTAAGATGCCGCCTAGCCCAATATACTATCTGAAATAGGTGCGACGTAAATTGAACAAATGTGATAGAATTACGTTGCATTCATATATTAATCAGAATATAAGATGACCTGATCGGGTCTCTGATTGCCCTATCCGAGAAGTTGAGTAGTGCATTTTACTCGACATTTCATGCGCTTTAAGATGCCGCATAGGCCAATACGCTATCTGAAATTGGAGCTACGTAAATTGACAAACGTGATAGAATTGCGCTGAATTCTTATATTAACAATAATATAAAATGATCGAATCGGGTCTCAGTTCGACCTACCCTACAAGTTTAATAGTGCATTTTACTCGGCACTTCATGCGCTTTGAGATGCCGCTTAGCCCAATACGCTATCTGAAATAGGAGCGACGTAAATAGAACAAGTGTGATAGATTTACGCTGCATCCATATATTAATCATAATATAAGATTACCTAATCGGGTCTCTGATTGCCCTATCCGAGAAGTTTAGTAGTGCATTTTACTCAACATTTCATGCGCTTTAAGATGCCACCTAGCCCAATACGCTATCTGAAATATGGGCGACGTAAATTGAACAAATGTGATAAAATTACGCTGAATTCTATATTAACCATAATTCAAAAAGATCTAATCGGGTCTCTGATTGCCCTCTCATAGAAGTTTAATAGTGCATTTTACTCGTCATTTCATGCGATTTCAGGTGCCGCCTAGCCCAATACGATGTCTGAATTTGGAGCTACGTAAATTGAACAAGTGTGATAAAGTTACGCTGAATTCTTAAATTAACCATAATATAAAATGATCTAATCGGGTCTCAGATTGCCCTATCATAGAAGGTTAGTAGTGCATTTTACTCGCCATTCCACGCGCTTTAAGATGCCGCCTAGCCCAATATACTATCTGAAATAGGAGCGACGTAAATTGAACAAATGTGATAGAATTACGCTGCATTCATATATTAATCGTAATATAAGATAACCTAATCGGGTCTCTGATTGCCCTATCCGAGAAGTTTAGTAGTGCCTTTTACTCGTCATTTCATGCGCTTTAAGGTGCCGGTTAGCCCAATACGCTATCTTAAATTGGAGCTACGTAAATTGAACAAGTGTGACCGAGTTTCACTGAATTCTTAAATTAACCATAATATCAAATGACCTAATCGGGTCTATGTTTGCCCTACCCTAGAAGTTTAATAGTGCATTTTACTCGACATTTCATGCGCTTTAAGATGCCGCTTAGACCAATAGGCTATCTGAAATAGGAGCGACGTAAATTGAACAAATGTGGTTCAATTACGCTGAATTCTTATATTCACCATAACATAAAATGGTCTAATCGGGTCTCGGATTGCCCTATCATAGATGTTTAATAGTGCATTTTACTCGTCATTTCATGCGCTTTAAGGTGCCGCTTAGCCCAATGCGCTATCTGAAACTGGAGCGACGTAAATTGAACAAATGTGATAGAATTACGCAGAATTCTTATATTAACCATAATATAAAATGATCTAATGAGGTCTTTGATTACCCTATCATAGAAGTTTAGTAGTGCATTTTAATCGGCATTTCCTGCCCTTTAAGATTCTGCTTAGCCCAATACGGTATCTGAAATAGGAGCGACGTAAATTGGACAAATGTGATAGAATTTCGCTGAATTCTTATATTAACCATAATATAAAATGATCTAATCGGGTCCCTGATTGCCCTATGATAGAAGGATAGTAGTGCATTTTACTCGGCATTCCACGCTCCTTAAGATGCCGCCTAGCAAAATACGCTATCTGAAATAGGAACGACGTACATTGAACAAATGTGATAGAATTACGCTGAATTCTTATATTAATCATAATATAAGATGATCTAATCGGGTCTCTAATTGCCCTATCATAGAAGTCTAATAGTGCATTTTTCTCGCCATTTCGTGCGCTTTAAGGTGCCGCCTAGCCCAATACGCTATCTGAAATAGGAGCGACGTAAATTGAACAAATGGGATAGAATTACGCAGAATTATTATATTAACCATAATTTAAAATGATCTAATCGGGTCTCTGATTGCCCTATCATAGAAGTTTAACAGTGCATTTTACTCGTCATTTCATGCGCATTAAGATGCCGCCTAGCCCAATATGCTATCTGAAATAGGAGCGACGTATATTGAACAAATGTGATAGAATTACGCTGCATCCTTATATTAATCAAAATATAAGATGATCTAATCGGGTCTCGGATTGCCCTATAGTAGAAGGTTAGTAGTGCATTTTACTCGTCATTTCATGCGCTTTAAGGTGCCGGTTAGCCCAATACGCTATCTTAAATTGGAGCTACGTAAATTGAACAAGTGTAACAGAGTTTCGCTGAATTCTTAAATTAACCATAATATAAAATGATCTAATGAGGTCTTTGATTACCCTATCATAGAAGTTTAGTAGTGCATTTTAATCGGCATTTCCTGCCCTTTAAGATTCTGCTTAGCCCAATACGGTATCTGAAATAGGAGCGACGTATATTGAACAAATGTGATAGAATTACGCTGCATCCTTATATTAATCAAAATATAAGATGATCTAATCGGGTCTCGGATTGCCCTATAGTAGAAGGTTAGTAGTGCATTTTACACGTCATTTCATGCGCTTTAAGGTACCGCATAGCCCAATACGCTATCTGAAACTGGAGCGACGTAAATTGATGAAATGTGACAGAATTACGCTGAATTCTTATATTGATCAGAATATAAGATGACCTGATCGGGTCTCTGATTGCCCTATCCGAGAAGTTTAGTAGTGCATTTTACTCGACATTTCATGCGCGTTAAGATGCCGCTGAGCCCAATACGCTATATGAAATAGGAGCGACGTAGATTGAACAAATGTGATAGGTATTTCGCTGAATTCTTATATTAACCATAATATAAAATGATCTTATCGTGTCTCTGAATGCCCTACCATAGAAGTTTGATAGTGCATTTTACTCGACATTTCATGCGCTTTAAGATGCCACCTAGCCCAATACGCTATCCGAAACTGGAGCGACGTAAATTGAAGAAATGTGACAGAATTACGCTGAATTCTTATATTGATCATAATATAAGATGACCTGATCGGGTCTCTGATTGCCCTATCCGAGAAGTTTAGTGTTGCATTTGGCTCGACATTTCATGCGCTTTGAGATGTCGCATAGCCCAATACGCTATCTGAAATTGGAGCTACGTAAATTGAACTAACGTGATAGAATTACGCAGGATTCTTATATTAACAATAATATAATATGATATAATCGGGTCTCTGGTTGCCCGATCATAGAAGTTTAATAGTGCATTTTACTCGTCACTTCATGCGCTTTAAGATGCCACCTAGTCCAATACGCCATCTGAAATAGGGGCGACGTAAATTGAACAAATGTGATAGAATTTCGCTGAATTCTTATATTAACATTAATATAAAATGATCTAATCGGGTCTCTGATTGCCCGATCATAGAAGTTTAATAGTGCATTTTACTCGTCATTTCATGCGCTTTAAGGTGCCGCCTAGCCCAATACGCTATCTGAAATAGGAGCGACGTAAAAAGGTCAAATGTGATAGAATTACGCAGAATTCTTATATTAACCAGAATATAGAATGATATAATCGGGTCTTTGATTGCCCTATCATAGAAGGTTAGTAGTGCATTTACCTCGTCATTCTACGCGCCTCAAGATACCGCCTATCCCAATACGCTATGTGAAATAGGAGCGACGTAAATTGAACAAATGTGATAGAATTACGCTGAATTCTTATATTAATCATAATATAAGATGACCTAATCGGGTCTCTGATAGCTCTATCATAGACGATTAATAGTGCATTTTACTCGCCATTTCATGCTCTTCAAGGTACCGTTTAGCCCAATACGCTATCTGAAATAGGAGCGTCGTAAATTGAACAAATGTGATAAAATTACACTGAATTCTTATTTTTTAATCATAATATAAGATGATCTAATCGGGTCTCTGATTGCCCTATCCTAGAAGTTTAGTAGTGCATTTTACTCGTGATTTCATGCGCTTTAAGGTGTCGCCTATCCCAATACGCTATCCGAAATTGGAGCTACGTGAATTGAACAAATGTGATAGAGTTACGGTGAATTCATAAATTAACTATAATATCAGATGATCTAATCGGGTCTCTGATTGCCCTATCCTAGAAGATTAGCAGTGCATTTTACTCGACATTTCATGCGCTTTAAGAATCCGCTTAGCCCAATACGCTATCTGAAATAGAAGCGACGTAAATTCAACAAATGTGATAGAATTACGCAGAATTCTTATATTAACGATAATATTAAATGATCTAATGAGGTCTCCGATTACCCTACCATAGAAGTTTAATAATGCATTTTACTCGTCATTTCATGCGCTGTGATGTGCCGTCTAACCCAATACGCTATCTGAAATAGGAGCGACGTATATTGAACAAATGTGATAGAATTACGCATAATTCTGATATTAACCATAATATAATACGGTCAATTCGTGTCTCTGATTGCCCTATCATAGAAGGTTAATAGAGCATTTTACTCGTCATTTCATGCGCTGTAAGGTGCCGTCTAGCCCAATACGCTATCTGAAATAGGAGCGACATAAATTGAACAAATGTGATAGAATTACGCAGAATTCTTATATTAACCATAATATAATACGATCTATTCGGGTCTCTGATTACCCTATCATAGAAGTTTAATAGCGCATTTTACTCGTCATTTCATGCGCTTTAGGGTGCCGCCTAGCCCAATGCGCTATATGAAATAGGAGCGATATAAATTGAACAAATGTGATAAAAGTACGTTGAATTCTTAAATTAACCATAATATAAGATGACCTAATCGGGTCTCTGTTTTGCCTACCCGAGAAGTTTGGTAGTGCATCTTACTCGACATTTGATGCGGATTAAGGTGCCGCCTAGCCCAATACGCTATCTGAAATAGGAGCGATGTAAATTGAACAAATGTGATAGAATTACGAAGAATTCTTATATTAACCATAATATAATGTGATCTATTCGGGTCTCTGATCGCCCTATCATAGAAGTTTAGTATTGCATTTTAGTCGTCATTTCATGAGCTTTAAGGTGCCGCCTAGCCCAATACGCTATCTGAAACAGGAGCGACATAAATAGAACAAATGTGATAGAATTACGTAGGATTCTTATATTAACCAGAATATAGAATGGTCTAATCGGGTCTTTGATTGCCTTATCATAGAAGTTTAATCGTGCATTTTACTCGACATTCATGCGCTTTAAGATGCCACCTAGCCCAATACGCTATCCGAAATAGGGGCGACGTAAATTGACAAATGTGATAAAATTTCGCTGAATTCTTACATTCACCATAAAATAAGATGACCTAATCGGGTCTCTGTTAGCCCTATCCGTGAAGTTTGGTCGTGCATTTTACTCGACATTTCATGCGCTGTAAGATGCCGCCTATCCCAATACGCTATCTGAAATAGGAGCGATGTAAATTGAACAAATGTGATAGAATTACGCAGAATTCTTATATTAACCATAATATAATACGATCTATTCGGGTCTCTGATTACCCTATCATAGAAGTTTAATAGCGCATTTTACTCGTCATTTCATGCGCTTTAGGGTGCCGCCTAGCCCAATGCGCTATATGAAATAGGAGCGACATAAATTGAACAAACGTGATAGAATTACGCAGAATTTTTATATTAACAATAATATAATATGATATATTCGGGTCTCTGATTGCCCTACCATAGAAGGTTAGTAGTGCATTTTACTCCACATTCCACGCGCTTTAAGATGCCGCCTAGCCCA
This sequence comes from Macropis europaea, assembly GCA_916610135.2. Lineage (NCBI taxonomy): Eukaryota > Metazoa > Arthropoda > Insecta > Hymenoptera > Melittidae > Macropis > Macropis europaea. Next base: position 4,561 of record CAKAJE020001270.1, on the reverse strand, counting down.
ATACGCTATGTGAAATAGGAGCGACGTAAATTGAACAAATGTGATAGAATTACGCCGAATACTTATATTAACCAAAATATAAAATGATCTAATCGGGTGTCTGATTGCCCTATCGTATAAGGTTAATAGTGCATTTTACTCTCCATTCCACGCGCTTTAAGATGCCTTCTAGCACAGTACGCTATCTGAAATAGGAGCGACGCAAATTGAACAAATCTGATAGGTTTACGCAGAATTCTTATATTAACCATAATATAAAATGATCTAGTGGTGCCTCTGATTGCCCTATCATAGAAGTTTAGTAGTGCACTTTGCTCGCCATTTCATGCGCCTTAAGAGTCCGCTTAGCACAATACGCTGTATGAAATAGGATCGAGGTAAATTGAACAAATGTGAAAGAATTACGCAGAATTCTTATATTAACCATAACATTATATGATCTATACGGGTCTCTGGTTGCCCTCTCAAAGAAGTTTGACAGTGCATTTTACTCGTCATTTCATGCGCTTTAAGGTGCCGCCTAGCCCAATACGCCATCTGAAATAGGGGCGACGTAAATTGGACAAATGTGATAGAATTACACTGAATTCTTATATTAACAATAATACAAAATGATTTAATTGTGTCTCTGATGGCCGAATCCGAGAAGCTTAAGAGATCATTTTACTCGCCATGTCATGCGCTTTGAGATGCCGCAGAGCCCAATACGCTATATGAAATAGGAGCGACGTAAACTGAACAAATGTGATAGAATTTCGATGAATTCTTAAATTAACCATAATATAATAAGATCTATTCGGGTCTCTGATTGCCCTATCATAGAAGTTTAGTAGTCCATGTTACTCGTCATTTCATGGGCTTTAAGATGCCACCTCGCCCAATACGCTATCTGAAATAGGAGCGATATTAATTCAACAAATGTGATAAAATTACGCAGAATACTTATATTAACCATAATATAAAATGATCTAATCGGGTCTCTGTTTACCCTACCCTAGAAGTTTAATAGTGCATTTTATTCGACATTTCATGCGCTTTAAGATGCCCCTAGCCCAATACGCTATCTGAAATAGGGGCGACGTAAATTGAGCAAATGTGATAAAATTTCGCTGAATTCTTATATTAACCATAGTATAAGATGTCCTAATCGGGTCTATGATTGCCCTCCCCGAGAAGTTTAGTAATGCATTTTACTCGACATTTCATGCGCTTTAATATGCCGCCGAGTCCAATGCGCTATCTGAAATTGGAGCTACGTAAATTGAACAAACGTGATAGAAGTATGCAGAATTCTTATATTAACCATAATACAATACGATCTATTCGGGTCTCCGTTTGCCCTACCCTAGAAGTTTAATAGTGTATTTTACTCGCCATTTCATGCGCTTTGATATGCCGCTTAGCCCAATACGCTATCTGAAATAGGAGCGACGTAAATTGAAGAAATGTGATAGAATTACACTGCGTTCATATATTAACCATAATGTAAAATGATCTGAACGGGTCTCTGTTTGCCTTACCCTAGAAGTTTGACAGTGCATTTTACTCGCCATTTCATGCGCTTTGAGATGCCGCTTAGCCCAATACCCTATCTGAAATAGGAGCGACGTAAATTGAACGATTGTAATATAATTTCGCTGAATTCTTATATTAACCATAATGTAAAATGATCTAATCGGGTCTCTGTTCGCCCTACCCTAGAAGTTTAATAGTGCATTTCACTCGACATTTCATGCGCTTTGAGATGCCGCTTAGCCCAATACGCTGTCTGAAATAGGAGCGACGTAAATTGAACAAATGTGATAGAATTTCGCTGAATTCCTAAATTAACCATAATGTAAAATGGTCTAATCGGGTCCCTGTGCGCCCTACCCTAGAAGTTTAATAGTACATTTCACTCGTCATGTCATTCGCTTTGAGATGCCGCTTAGCCCAATACGCTATCTGAAATAGGAGCGTCGTAAATTGAACAAATGTGATATAATATCGCTGAATTCTTAAGTTAACCGTAATATAAAATGATCTAATCGGGTCTCTGTTTGCCTTACCCTAGAAGTTTAATAGTGCATTTTACTCGCCATTTCATGCGCTTTGAGATGCCGCTTAGCCCAATACGCTATCTGAAATAGGAGCGACGTAAATTGAACAAATGTGATAGAATTTCGTTGGATTCTGAAATTAACAATAATATAAACTGATCTAATCGGGTCTCTGTTTGCCCTACCCTAGAAGTTTAATAGTGCATTTTACTCGCCATTTCATGAGCTTTGAGATGCCGCTTAGCCCAATACGCTATCTGAAATAGAAGCGACGTAAATTGAACAAATGTGATAGAATTTCGATGGATTCTTAAATTAACAATAATATAAACTGATCTAATCGGGTCTATGTTTGCCCTACCCTAGAAGTTTAATAGTGCATTTCACTCGTCATGTCATTCGCTTTGAGATGCCGCTTAGCCCAATACGCTATCTGAAATAGGAGCGTCGTAAATTGAACAAATGTGATACAATTTCGCTGAATTCTTATATTAAACAAAATATAAAATGATCTAATCGGGTCTCTGATTGCCCTATCATAGAAGTTTAATAGTGCATTTTACTCGCCATTCCACGCGCTTTAAGATGCCGCCTAGCCCAGTACGCTATCTGAAATAGTAGCGACGTAAATTGAACAAATGTGATAGAATTTCGCTGAATTCTTAAATTAACAATAATATAAAATGATCTAATCGGGTCTCTGTTTGCCCTACTCTAGAAGTTTAATAGTGCATTTTACTCGCCATTTCATGCGCTTTGAGATGCCGCTTAGCCCAACACGCTAGCTGAAATAGAAGCGTCGTAAATTGAACAAATGTGATACAATTTCGCAGAATTCTTATATTAAAGAAAATATAAAATGATCTAATCGGGTCTCTGATTGCCCTATCATAGAAGCTTAATAGTGCATCTTACTCGCCATTCCACGCGCTTTATGATGCCGCCTAGCCCAGTACGCTATCTGAAATAGGAGCGACGTAAATTGAACAAATGTGATAGAATTACACTGCATTCTTATATTAACCATAATGTAAAATGATCTAATCGGGTCTCTGTTTGCCTTACCCTAGAAGTTTAATAGTGCATCTTGCTCCCCATTTCATGCGCTTTGAGATGCCGCTTCGCCCAATACGCTATCTGAAATAGAAACGACGTAAATTGAAAAAATGTGATAGAATTACGCTGCATTCTTATATTAACCGTAATATAAAATGATCTAATCAGATCTCTCTTTGCCTTACCCTAGAAGTTTAATAGTGCATTTCACTCGTCATTTAATGCGCTTTGAGATGCCGTGTAGACCAATAAGCTATCTGAAATAGGAGCGACGTAAATTGAACAAATGTGATACAATTTCGCTGAATTCTTAGATTAACCATAATGTAAAATGATCTAATCGGGCCCCTGTGCGCCCTACCCTAGAAGTTTAATAGTACATTTCACTCGTCATTTCATTCGCTTTGAGATGCCGCTTAGCCCAATACGCTATCTGAAATAGGAGCGTCGTAAATTGAACAAATGTGATACAATTTCGCTGAATTCTTAGATTAACCATAATATAAAATGATCTAATCGGGTCTCTGTTCGCCCTACCCAACAAGTTTAATAGTGAATTTTATTCGCCATTTCGTGCGTTTCGAGATGCCACTTAGCCCAATACGCTATCTGAAATAGGAGCGACGTAAGTTGAACAAATGTGATATAATATCGGTGAATTCTTAAGTTAACCGTAATATAAAATGATCTAATCGGGTCTCTGTTTGCCTTACCCTAGAAGTTTAATAGTGCATTTTACTCGCCATTTCATGCGCTATGTGGTGCCGCTTAGCCCAATACGCTATCTGAAATAGGAGCGACGTAAATTGAACAAATGTGATAGAATTTCGATGGATTCTTAAATTAACAATAATATAAACTGATCTAATCGGGTCTCTGTTTGCCCTACCCTAGAAGTTTAATAGTGCATTTTACTCGCCATTTCATGCGCTTTGAGATGCCGCTTAGCCCAATACGCTATCTGAAATAGGAGCGACGTAAATTGAACAAATGTGATAGAATTTCGATGGATTCTTATATTAACAATAATATAAATTGATCTAATCGGGTCTCTGTTTGCCCTACCCTAGAAGTTTAATAGTGCATTTTACTTGCCATTTCATGCGCTTTGAGATGCCGCTTAGCCCAATACGCTAGCTGAAATCGGAGCGTCGTAAATTGAACAAATGTGATACAATTTCGCTGAATTCTTATATTAAACAAAATATAAAATGATCTAATCGGGTCTCTGATTGCCCTATCATAGAAGTTTAATAGTGCATTTTACTCGCCATTCCACGCGCTTTAAGATGCCGCCTAGCCCAGTACGCTATCTGAAATAGGAGCGACGTAAATTGAACAAATGTGATAGAATTTCGCTGAACTCTTAAATTAACAATAATATAAATTGATCTAATCGGGTCTCTGTTTGCCCTACTCTAGAAGTTTAATAGTGCATTTTACTCGCCATTTCATGCGCTTTGAGA